>ML682058.1:10579904-10590813 GCA_007922195.1 Podocnemis expansa
GATACCACTCCAAGGCCAGGAATTGGAGGCCTTGGAGACTTTTAAGAGCAGGCTTTAAGGCCAGTGGCTTTTCTGGCCTGTTGCAGGCCCCCACCTTCTGCACTCAGAGTGCCAGAGTGGGGGAAAAAACCTTGACATGTGGCCCCTAAAGTTATTTCCTGCAACCTGCAATGACACTATCATTATCAATGTTTGCAAAATCATTGTACGAAGATGTTCCAGTGGTGCGGCCCTCAGGCTAAAGTACTAGTCCTCATGTGGCCCTTGTGGTGATTTGAGTGGAGACCGCTGCTCTACAGCTATAATCTAGAGAGCTGCTATTGGCTACACCCTGTTGGGGATATGCTGTGACTTTTCTCTCAGGTGTTTGTGGAAGAGCTCTGACTTGTGTCTATATAGTGTGTAAAGCCTCATAGGGTCAAGGACATAGGTTTTGATTCAAAGGCCACTGGAGTCTTTCCATTGTCTTCAGTGGGCTCTGAAGCAGACTCTTAAACTATAAGCCGTGTCCCATTGACTTTCAAGTACCTCAGTAGCTGCTGAACATGAGACAGAAGCTCTGGCATCAGTTAGGTGTTACACTGCTGAGATGAGCCCCCTCCTAATACCTTGAAAAATCTGGGCCCCACACTCTGTAGGGCAAGGACTGTGTTTCCCTCTGTGTTTGACCAAAGCCTAGCACAGCAGGTTCCTGGTCACTGCGGGAGCCTTTGGTTGCTGCCAGAATATCATTAATAACTTGTAATCCAAAACCCTGCTGAGCCAGACTGAAGAGATGCTTGTTTCCATCCTAATGGATGTGAGCATGTTGGCTGGTTGTTCATCCACGGGAAGGCTATTGGGTTGACAGAGTGGGTTTCTTTTCTAGACCTAGACGTATACCTAAGGCCTGTTGCCATTAGTAGTTTTCATGCTTAGCGTGTTTGAATCCCCACAGGTACCTCTTGTCCATACAGCAAATCAAGAAGCCCTGTAAATAGTGTAATGGCTACTAGCTAACCCCTCTGCTTAATATGTAGAGGGTCCTGGGTTTGAGTCCCAGGGGGTTGGACTTGATGATCTTGTGAGGTTCATCCAACCCTCTGATTCTATTCTAACATCAAAATTATAATTACCAGCTATAATTTCATTTACACTGACTTGGGAATGGTGGGGGAAATTCTCCCACTGTACAGAAGGTCCATGCATCACTCAAGCCCTATTCTTGGTTACAGTCAGGAGCAAAACACCAGTGGAGGAAATCCATCCCTGGGGTAACTCCACTGATGTCAATCCAGCCATGCTGCTCACAGTGTGGCTCTGTATTTTGAACTTCATGGCTGTCAGTTTCTTTTCTTGGATTGATTTTGCTCCTTGGAGCACTAGGAATTTTTTTCTCCTTGTGTAAAGTACAATATTTATTTCCAGGTCACTGCCATGATTCCTTCTTGGAGATTTTAACTGAAGATTATACAGGATGTTCAGGCTAGCTGTGTTCCTCAGTGCTCTGTGTGCTGTCTCATGGGGTGAGTCTGGGGTTTAACATACCCACAATTCTTTCAGTTATTTAGCTTCATAGACTCATAGGCTTTAAGGTCAGAAGAGACCAATGAGATCATCTACTCTGATCGCCAGCACAATGCAGGCCACAGAACCACCCGCCCACTCCTGTAATAAACTTTTAGCCTATGACTAAGTTATTAAAGTCCTCAAATCATGGTTTAAAGACTTTTAAGATACTTGCCATGGGCAGGAAAGCACCAGGCTAGGACCTAACAGAATTCGGTTCTGTTCTTATCTTTATCACTGTTTTAGTGTGTGGCCAAGACTAAGGCACGTCACAGCCCCCTGTCTCAATTTCCCTATGTCTAAAACAGGAATAGTAATGCAACAATCTGAATGCAGATCTGTTCGGTTTAGCACTATGCTTGGTGCATAGCACAATGTTATACAAAGGAGAAGCCGCCTGGAATGTATCAAGTAGGAAGCATATTAAGGGTGTCTTGAATTTTTTGGCAATGACAGTCACCAAAACATTAGTTACCTGTGGATGGGTTTTATGTAAAGGAACTAGAGGAAGCAAAGGAACATAAAACCTGAAGCCCCTAAAACTATGAAATAAAGTTTTGTTTACACTGTAAAGGTGAGCTGACCTATGTTAGGTTGACTTACCATCACTGCATTAGTGGTGGCTGATGTCCACACTACACTCCTTGGGGTAGTGGCATACATCCTCACCAGAAGCACCTCCACTCATGTGCTGCTCCCTGAACTTTTTGTTGCCTGCCAGGGGCCACCTTGGGTTTCTCCCCTCCCCATTTCCCACTAGAAACTGAGGAACTGGCAGAACCCTGCAACGGACAAGAATGGCAGCCAACAGCTGATGAAAGCAACTCAGTGTCTATCTTAACAATATATCACCCAACCTATGCTGACATAAGCCCTTATGCCTCTTGCTGAGGTGGCTTTATGATGTTGGCATAGCAGGGGAGTGACAGCAGCATTTCAGTGTGCACACTTGTGATGTAGCCCCTTGCAATCTGGACTGGTATGTAGCTGAGTCACCCCAGTTCTTCACTCCTGGGCCCCAACTTACATTGCTTTGCTGTATGAGCCACCACCTCCTGGTTCAGCCCATGCCCAGCCTCCTGCATGTAATTGGTTCCTGACATAGAAAAGGTGTGCTTCTGGCCAGCCACTCGTGGGATTGACCCCTGACAACCACCAACAATCTCAGATGCAACCCCAGGACCTGCTATCTTGCAGGCTTCAATGCTGTACACTGCACTCTGCCAGCTTATTTACACTTGTCTGTCAATTTATTAAAGAAATTGATATGCATCAGCTCTGTCACTCCCAGTGAGGTCCCTGCACACATTCAATCCACATGCATTCATGGAGGTTCAAAATGGTTTTCCGAAGTGCATAAATCTCCAGCATCTGCCTGCTGAGGGATTTAAAGTGCACTCTGCCTACATGAGTTAAGCTGCAGTTGACTAACAGTGCCTGAGCTTCTAGGAAAGAGTTGAAGAGGCAGGAGCCAGCCTGATCTTCAGGGGCACTAAGTGCCCCTAAGAACTGTCACCTGAAGCTATGTCTGTCTCTTGCCTCACATTAGAGCTGGCCCTGTATGAGACAAAGACACCTACTTCTGACATGTTCCCAGCACCTCCTGTGGTCAGGTGATTGGCTCTGTCCAGCAACTGTGATTCTTTCTACTTGAGCCCAAATGCTCAGAGGTGCTTAGGCCAGTCCATTGTTCCTGTATTCATGCCTCCACTGGGTGTGGAAACACAGTTTTGTATTTGTCTGCATCTATTTAAGCCATGTGAAACGTACATCTGGGGACACAACATGGCAGAATTTCATATCATTACATATGCATTACATTGCAGGAAACAAGCTACAATATTTGTAATAAAGGGGTAGCCGTGCCAGTCTAGTTCAGCAAAACAAACAAGGAGACTTGTGGTACGTTTAAAGACTAACAAATTTATTTATTGCATGAGCTTTCCTGGGAGAAAATCCCACTTTATCTGACCTTCTCCCATGGAATTTTTCCACAGATTTTCTCCCATAAAAGCTCAGGCAAAATAAATCCCACTTTATCTGACCTTCTCCCATGGAATTTTTCCACAGATTTTCTCCCATAAAAGCTCAGGCAAAATAAATTTGTTTGTCTTTAAAAGTGCCACAAGACTCCTTGTTTCAAAGGGGTGACTGCAATGTTCCCTCTAAGCTGACGATGCAGCTGAGCAAGTTACAGATGCAGCTGAGCAACTTATGGACACAGCTGAGCAAGTTCCTTCCCGTTCCTGACCCCGTGTCAAGCCCCTTCCCCACTACCCACTGGTTCCCACAAGTGCTTTCGTAATTTGCTCAGTTGCATCATCAGCTTAGAGGGAACATTGAGAAAGGAAGGCATTGCTTTGCTATAAAAATGAATAGCCTCACTCCCTCACTACAGAAGAAGAACAAATCATGAAAATTGCTGCCATCTACGGGGTTGAATGCAAATTTAGTGTATTACTGTAACCCACTCTAGTTCTTAAAATTATTAGCAGATTTTCTGGCTCCACTGCCCTACACGTGTGATAAGTGGAAGGAAACACAACAGGAAAAAGCCATTGAATTATAAAATAATTTCTTCTGTGATACATAACTTAGGTTGGTTGGACTGTATGTGAACAAATCCAATCAGCTTTCCTAAAAGCATCAATAGATGCACTTACAACAAGCCATTGAAATGGTAGCTATTGCCCTCATTGTGACTCTAGATAGCTTTATTCATGTCTCATTTAAGATGGACATATTAAACTTGGAAAAGACACACCAGATAATTGTCATTCCTCCTATAAGCACAGGGAAGAGGATGACATCTCAGGTATTCAATGGATATTAGTTGATCTTAGCCAAAAGCTACAGAAAGAGTGCACCTGGAACAAACCCTTGTTGTTTTATTTGTTTTATTTGTGACATTGCAAATGGACTCCCCTGTCAATCAGCTTTGATTTGAATCCTTTGATAGGTGCAATTTCTGTACTCAAACAAAATGTGACATTCAACTTGAAATGCTTTTAACAAAAGAGAATTAACCATTCATGAGAGATTCCCTGGATGAGATTGGTTTCTAGCTCTGTCTTCATCCTGACATGAACTACTCCAAAGTTTTGGTCTGGGATTTTGATGCAGAGAACAAATGCCAGCTGTGAAATCTGGCTCTCACTCTGAACGTCCCCAGATTTTTTTGGGAGCTGAATCTGGGAACTGAGTTTTTGTAACTCTCCTGCTGCTGGTTTCCCCATGGCGCAATCTGGTCCCCTGCTTTTGCCTTGCCCAACTCCTTCTTTCCCCCCTGTAACTGCCCCAATCTAGGGTTACCAGATACCAAGGCACAGAAAGGAGGTCGGGAGGGTCTGAAGAGGAGGACATTGGAGGATGTGGAGAAAATGTAGTGTTAATATAACTGTTATTACTATATTATGTCATGGAAAATGAGTAATGATTAATGAATGCAGCATTAAAATTACGCAATATCATGTGTTTTTAAGTTCTTTTAAAATAAAGAAAATTACCAAAATGGTTTCTTTAACTGAAAACTGGATTTTTTCATTAAATGAAAGTTTTTCATGACCCTTTCATTAATGTTCATGAGACTAAAGTTAAAAAACTAAATTTTCAAATATAAACTTGAAAAATACCTTAAAAAGTTACCAGAAAACCCCCAGTTAACTCACTTTTCATTTTCTACAGCAGCCCATTTTTACAGTTAAAAAAAAGTCTTAAATTGTTTCTGTCCAGCCCCTTCAGTGGTTTTATTTAATTGGTCCAATTGGTCCTTGTTAGTAATTTTATTTATAGTAGGCTTTATTTTCCTTCATTTTATTAGTATCATTTTTTTTCCTCTACAATTTAGTCATTTTGTAGGGAGCAAGGACCAAAAATCAACATGCCTTTTGCAGGTCTTAAACCCACAACTGCAACCTTAAGCAACAACAGCGCTACAAACTGAGCCATCTAGCTACCCTTGAAAAGATACCCTGCACATTCAAGGGATACCTAAGCTCTCAGTTGAGATGGCCTGATTTGTGCAAAACTGTGATTGGGCAGTATGTGCATGTTGCCAGCTCCCATCTCCATCTGCTGCAGGAAGAGCCCCAGCTCCGTAACTGGGCTGTTAGAGGGCTTCTTTAACATTCCATTCTTAAGCAGTGAAAAGCCCGGACAAAAGCAACTATTTTTAAAATGCCTGGAGGACAGAGGACTTGCTGGACTTCTGGTAAACCTACCCCATTCCAGTTTCCCCATGGTAGGACCTGGTCCCCTGCTTCTGCTTCCTCACCCCTTCTTTCCTTCCTGCAGCCCCCCCCCACTGCTGCTTTTCCTGCAGCAGGCTCCCCCTCTTCTACCTGCCTGACTCAACCCTTTCTTTCCTCCCTGTAATACCACCCCCTCCCTGCTGCCGGTGCCGGCTTCCACTCCTGCCTCTGCCTGATCCAACCCCTTCTCCCTACCTCCACCCTCCCTCTGCCGGTTTCCTCAGCGTGATCCCTGCTTCTGCCTTGCCTCCATAACTTCCCTCCTCACCCCTTAAGCCTTTCCCCCTTGCCTGGCCAGCTGGAACAAGAGCACAGTTAGCTCCCACAGGGCAGGAGATTTTGAATGCTCCCAGCCTCAGCTCCCAGGTGCAGCGCCAGAAGAAACGTGTTCGGGGCCTGTGGCTGCCGGCCTGTGTGGGGGCAAGTGTTGCCTGTGCAGGTGAGTGGTGGCTTCTGTGCCAGTGCTCATCTGCGCAACTTAGAGGGAACATTGGCTGTTTCAGTCTAATTCAGCAAAACCAACAAGGAGTCTAGTGGCACTTTTAAAGATTTTTTTTAAAATTATTATTAGATGACCTTTATATTAACTTTGCTCCATTTTGTCTGGCTATTGGTCTATTTGTATTCCCTGTGCATTCTCATCTTTCTCCAGGAGATGGGGCAATGATTATAGGTTAGGTTTCAGGCAAGTGTTGTTCATAGGTTTTGATTTGATCTACTTTTAGTCTTGATTGAAAAATAATTTGGACCCAAGGCAAGGATGCGCTTGAAGATTTCCACAGACATTTCAGCAAGTTCCACTCAATGGTCAAACTTAGCAGGGAACACTCCACACAAGAGATTCACTTTCTAGACACTACAGTATAAAAACCAAGTTTTTTTTAGCCCAGACAATCTTAAAACCAATGTACTAAAATGGAGAAAACAAATACAGAAGTAATTCAGAGTGGCCAGATTTCTTGTAAGGGCTTTTAAGCACCGTGAATGTATTTATTTGCAAAAAGTCAGGTGGCCAGTGTAGCATGTACAGGGGCCAGTTGATGTTCTGCAAACAAATGCATTTATGGTGCTTAAAATACCTTGTAGAAGAAGTTTGACCATTCTGAATTACTTCTCTACTTGTTTTCTCCATTTCATAGAATCATAGGGTTGGAAGGGACCTCATAGGTCATCTAATCCAACCCCTTGCCAGAGGCAGGACCATTCCCACTAAACCATCCCAATCATAGTTTTGTCCAGCCAGGCCTTAAACACCTCCAAAGATGGAGACTCTACCACCTCCCTAGGCAGCTCATTCCAATGCTTTACCACTTGCCTGGTAAAAAAAGTTTTTTCTAATATACAACCTCGACCTCCCTAACTGTAACTGTAAATTTAGTGTGTTGATTTTAAGATCATCTGTTCTAAAAAACTTTTTATATTTTTATTTTTTTTACATCAGTAATTGTCAGTATGTCATGAGCATTCAGAAAACACTTTGCCCAACACACTTTTGTATCAGAAAATACCCAGCAGTTGCACTGAAAGAATGAATATGGGTGAAGCACAGATCACCCCAAAAGAGTGCAGCACCTCCATGATTTTGTGGACTTTTGTTGATAAAACTCTGTATTGTAGACGAGCCCTAAAGTGGTACTTGAACAACTCAGCATTTACACACAGGTTCCATGAACAGTCTCTAAGACAAGACCAGCTTTTGGAAATTGAAACCATCTTGCTCCAGCACGATGGGAAGTTCAGAACGTAATGCTGGCTCAGACAGTGACATAGCTGGAGTGTGACGGTGGGAACACTTCAGCTTCCATGTACATTCTTTGAAAGACATGTCAGTCAGTGCTTTAGCCCAAAAACTTCAAATCAAAGCTTCAAAGGGAAACTGAAGAGTGAGACTTCATATGCAGATTGGACACAATTAACCTGGGTTTGAATAGAGATATGGGCTGACTAAATTATTATAAAAGGTGAGCCTCCCCCCCGCCCTTAACCCTTCCACCATCTTATCTGCTATTCCATGCTGTTTGAATCCAAACAACTTGCTTGGTTTGCTGAAAAAATTCTGAATTGACTTTGTGACTTACCCTTCTTGGCATTTATACTTCCCCCTCTGATAAAGTGGGATTTTGCCCATGAAAGCTCATGCGATAAATAAAGTAGTTAGTCCTTAAAAGTGCCACAGAACTCCTTTTTTATTTTCCATCCTTTGGTTCATCTTTCTCTCTCTCTTTCACTAGGCCATATGTGTCTTCAAATTGTTACCCCTGGCAAATGGGGGGGGCGCCCTGCCAACTGCTCCGCACCGCTAAAGTTAGTCCAGACTGAATATGTCATTGTCCAGCACACCGCAGGGAGCAGCTGCACAACACATTCTCAATGCAGAGAGCAGGTGATCAATATCCAGCATTACCACATGAACGTCAAGGGATGGTGCAATATTGCCTACAAGTAAGAGACAAAAACATATTATTTTGGCCCTGATCCAGCAGAAACTTATGCAAGTGCACTAACATTGAGGGGTTACTTATGTGCATGAAAGCATGCACGTGCTTCAAACCTATGCAGGATCAGGGTCCAAGATATCTTCTATTAGCATATGCTGAGGATTGTAGCTAATGTACAAAACCATTGTCATGTCTGGCTGGGCTAAGCCAGATCTTTATTCCTGCTAATGAACTTTGGCTTTTGACAACAAATCTTTTGTTTAGAGGTCCAACAAAGTTCACTTTTGGTTGTGAGGAGCTTTGAATCTGTAAGATTTTCCTTTTCCCAGTGTGATTTTTTTTTTCAGTTTGTTTCTTCTTTCCAAGAAGAGATTAGTCCACTATAGATGTGTCCTTAAATTTTAGTAAGATACACAGATATGCAAGTATTATCCATTCTAAAGTAGCTGCTGGGCTAGGCCTTATCCTATGCTTTAAATGAAGTCAGTGGGAAATTTGATGAAGTAAGGATTGCAATATTTGTCCCTTTGTTAGTTTATCAAATCATAGGAAACAAGCAGCTTGCTTTTGCTTATATACTCTGTGGTTATTTTTATTTTGGTATATTTAGGAAAAAAATGATCATTGCATTCAAGAATAGGTGCTGTCCTCTTGGGTGGAGCATTTGATAGTCACAGACATCTACTTCTACTCTGCCCCCCCCCATTTGATGTGTATTTCACATAAAAGCAAACCAAATGTCAATGGTCATAAAATAGATATATATCCCTCTGTGGTTTATGGCAGACATAGTAGGATATGATGTTTCCAGACATTTGCATTTTAGGTAAAAGGTTATGTTTCAGGTAGGTCTGCACATAAAAACCAGCAGATCTCTTTTTTTCTCATTTCTCCTTTCCTGTGTGTATAAAATCTAAAGAGCTTGTCTGTGATTTTTTAAAAATACTGCACAGTGAGGCTCAAAACTGAGGCTAGACAGGGATTTCTGTACACTCCGCCTGTGCCCCCCCAGTTGCTGGCTAGTAACAGTGTTAGAGCAAATGAGTGAGCACCTCCTATACCCCCCCAAACATCCCCCTGCACCACACCCCTAATTTCAAGTCATGGGGAGAATACTGCTGACAGAGATTACTTTTCCTTTAGAAGCCAACACCTCAAATTCTGTTAGGCTTCATGTAGTCAAGGGCCCATCCCTCTGTGTGTCTAACAATGAGTGAATTCTGTGAAGGAACTTAGTGTGTTAAAACTGATTTTAATCTTGTCCATAATTACTACATTAAATTTATTGGAGGTGTGCTTCCGTTTGCAACTCACAATGTAAAAACATCAGTCTGGATAGGAGTTCTGCAGTGTGATTCTCCTTGCACCTTGATATAAACATTAAATACTTAGTTTTGTGCCTCCTTAAAGTGGTTGGCTTTACGGTTACTTTAATGTGAAGAGGAAAAATACTTAAGCCATTCATTTGATATTCTTGAGCCTCTGTTCTTGCAATTAATCTCATGCTGTAACTAGGGGCTAGACAGATTTCCCTGGAGTTGGGTGATCAATGGGGCAAGCATTTGGGGGGGAGCATTGGCTGGGTGGATAAAGGGGGCCCAGGTGGAGTCCCAGATGTGTATGTGTCCTCCAACATCCTCCTTTTTGTACTCCCCTGTCCTCCTTTCCATGCTTTGGTATCCGGTAACCCTAGTCTGGCAAAGTGGTTGAGGATTGGATAAGGGGTGGGGGGGGACAGGCCTTAACCATGGCCAAGGATCAACTGGCGGAGGGGGCAGGGTGGGAGAGCAGCTGAAGATGGGCAGGGGGGCAGGCCTGAAGCCCCACTGAGGATTAGCGGAGGGGGAAGTTGCTAGCTATCCAAGGGCTCCTTTTTACCTTCATGTCCTTCCTCCCTCAGGCATTCCAAAAATAGGTGATTGTCCAGCCTCTTACTTCTGATAAGTAGCCTGGGGGGGGCACAGTGCTGGAACCCACAATCCTGATGTTAAGAGTTTGCTGCACAGATGCACACATGGAATAAAGAGCAGTTTGGGGGGGACGGGATCAAGGGGCAGTGGGGTACACAGTTATCCTTTATGCCTAGAAGTTTTTATATATGGAATGCCTGTAGCTCAGTTGGTAGAATAACAGATTTGTAATCATAGGGTCAAGCCCTGGGTTGGTTTTTTTACCTTTTGGCCTGTTGCTCCTTAGGGAAGGGTTAAACTGGGGAAAAAATATATAGCAAACACTAATAAAATGAAGGAATAAAGTATACTGTGATCAAGATTAGTAATAGTGACCAATTAAGTAAAACAAGTAAAGGGTCACATTTGAACTGGCTAGGAACAATTTAGGACCATTTTTTTAAAATTGTAAAATGGGCTGCTGTGCAAAATGAAAAATGAGAGGCAAGTTAATTGCTTTCATTTTAACTTTTTTATGTGTTTATTCATTTTGGAAAGCCGACAAAGGCAGACAAACAGGATTGAAGAACTGATGAGACAAAATGTTACATAAGCATAGAATACATTCAAATTATTAATAAAAACAAATAACATTAATTTTTCATTGTTCTATATTTTTAAATAATTTCCATCATGTGAAGTTGCACAAAAATTTTATTCAGAAAAAGTTTTGCACACGGGTTGAAAATTTTGCACACAAGCCGTCAAACCTTAGAGGGAACAT
>ML682058.1:10590913-10643351 GCA_007922195.1 Podocnemis expansa
GCGGCGGGTTTGGGGGCAGACCGGGCTTTAAGCCCGCGGGGAGCAGCGCTGGGCAGCACTGAACCCCGCTGTTATGAGATTTGTATGAGACCACAAACTTGTGAGCATAAGTGACTCCATCTTAGCACTGTTCCCTTAATATTATGTTAACCTCTAGCCTGACTAACAAAAGTATAGAGCCCCTCACATCCTTGAACAGTCTATAAGCAGGAGATTAGGGAAACTGCACCAGTCTCGAGGTCACCTATTAATCAACAATTTCTCTTGTTTATTACATTCCCAGGCTCCGAGGAGCCAGCCTGACCTTCTTTACTAATTCTCCTATCTTATATGAATATGTATGAAAACTATCCCTATATGGCACTAATAAATGTATTAATCTCGTTTACATTGAATATATTAACCATTTTTAGATTTCCCTGAATCAAGTTGTTGTACCTGGGTATAAAAGTCTTTTAGCACCGGTCCTTCGGGGCTGGCCGCACTCAGTAGCTCTGAGTGTCAATAAACTTGTGATTCTTCCTCCTGTTGTCCGGCTCCTTCATTGACCAGAGCAGAGAACGAGCTTTTCTCTCAACACTGCCGGTGCCTGCAGCCCCGCTGTGTAAGCACCGGCAGGGTTCAGCGCTGGGCAGCGCTGAACCCCGCCAGTGCCTGCAGCCCCCTGCGGAAGTGAAATAGCAAGTTCACAGTTTGAACCTGCTATTTCGTTTCCCGCCTTTTTCCTTATTTCGAATTAACATTTTGTTAATTCGAAATAAGGTGTTTCGAAATAAGCGTTATTTCGATATACGATTGTTGCAAAACAACCATATTGAAATAACTGGCTGTGTGAGAACACAGCCCTAAATCCATGTATGGGTGGCTAAATAAAGTATTTCAGGTTCCCAACTTTGGAAATGTTGGTTGTCATTTCTTTGTAAGTGATCACCATGAATCTATAACAAATGATTCCATTCACTTATGTTTTGGATCTATCTTCAGGAATCTGCAAGCCTCATTTAGCACAATGCAAAACATTTTTTCCCTTCCAGAAAACAGTTGCCAAAAAAAAAAAAAAAAGTTTCACTTTCACCTGCTGAACTGGTGAAATCAAATCACATCAGACAAACACAAAAACAAGTAAAAAAATGCAACCAGAACCGCCCCCCCAAGTTTATCTTTTGTTGACTTTCAAGAAACAGTCACGATATTTCAATCAACAACAAATTCAGGTATCTCTAAGGAAGGTGGATGATCCCCCCCCCCGTTTCTAAAAAAAAAATGTTTGGGGTGACTTAAAAAAAATTCAATATCTTGATACAAAATTTTATCAACTCCCCAAATTCAGAAAGTTTTGCCAAGCTCTGGTGTTCAGCCCCTTAACTGCCAGTCTGCCTTTGCTGTAGATTGAACCTGTGCTCTTTCAGACCTGCTTTTAATTTTTGGATGCTAATGGCAGCTAATAAGAGAATTCTCATTAAAAAGAATGGCAGTTCGAAGTTCAGACCTTTGTCTAGTCAGCCATAGGTTGAAAACCTGAGCCTCACTACTAATGGCAGATTTTGAATTGGAATATTTCCTTTCCCATCATCCCTGCAGCTTCCTGATTGGTGAGGATGGGGAAGTGTATGAAGGCAGAGGCTGGAATACGGAAGGTGCTCACACCTATGGTTACAATGATATCTCACTGGGCATTGCCTTTATAGGAGACTTTACAGGTAAGTGCCTTTCCTGGGAGCTTGTGGTTACTCCAGAAGGGGCAACTCCTAATAGCTCTGGAGATTTTGATGAATTGTTGGGGCATTTTGCAACCGGTAATCAATAGCAATTGATGCTGTGTATAGAGCTTTTGATATGAACCTCACCTGGCCTTAGGCCAGGTTCAGGGCTTTATTGAAAGCCAGTATTAGGCCTAATGCATGAAGGATGAATTCCCCGCAGTCTTATTTATTATTTGTACTGATAGGGCCCATAAATTCTCAGCCATAGTCCAGGGCCTCATTGTGCTAGGTGCTGTACAAACACAAAGATGATCCCAAAGGGTGCATCTACATTTACTAGTTATTTTGAACTAAGGAGGCTTAACTTAAAATAACTTATTCCCGGGCCATAGAGGCATTTTATTTTATCGAATTAAATCTTTTCTTAATTCAAAATAAGGAAAGGCTAATTCAATATAATAAAACCTCCTTTTCCTTTGAATTAAAGGTTAATTCGACTTTATTAAGTTGAATTAACCCAGTGCTGGCTGCCCTAAGTCGACTTTTGTTGACCTAGGGTTGGGGACAAGGGAGCTGCTGGGGCTCCTCTCTCCAGAGAGCCCTGAGAAGTAGTTGCTGGGGCTTCCCAGACTGGGGAGTCCCAAGCCAGTGGGGCACCTTCCCGGGAGGTTGGCAGGGATCCCCAGCAGGGTGCTTTTCCCGCCGGTAGGCACGGATCCCCTGCTGGGGATCCCCTGCTGGGTGCTTTTGTCGCTGCTGGCAGGGATCCCCTGCTGGCAGGCAGTAGGTATCCCCTCTGTGGTGTGGCAGGGATCCCTCACAGGGCACTTTCCCTGCTGGCAGGCAGGGAAAGTGCCCCATGGGGGATCCTTGCTGGTGCCAGGGAAAGCATACTATGAGGGAAAGTGCCCCACCAGCCAGGAACTGCACTATCCAGGGAGTGCTGGCAGCTGTCTTTCTTGGCACTCCCGGGACAGGGGAACCTCTGGGGCTCCCCTGTCTGGGGACCCCTGGGGAAGACAGCCATCAGTGGCTCCCAGGACAGGGGAGCCCCAGGGAAGAGAGCACCAACAGCTCTCTTCCCCGGGACCCCCAGAGGCTCCCCTTTCCAGGGAGCGCTGGTGCTGCTTCTCTGGGCTCCACTGTGGGAGGGGTCTCCCAGGGCAGGGAAGCCTGGCAACTGCTTCTCCAGGGCTTCCTTCTCCTGGGGAACCATGGCTTCTTTCTTGCTGGGTAGCCACAGGTCCCAGAGAGAAGGGAGCTGCCACTCCCTGCTTGCTGGGGAGCCAGGGCTCCCCTTGTCCCCAGGAACCACTGCTCTCCAGCTTGAATTAGAGAGTCTAATGTAGACTCTCTAATTTGAATTATTAACTCCTGCTTTAATTCGAATTAGGAGTCTAGTGAAGACTCCCTTAATTCAAACTAATAACTTTGACTGAAAGTTGAATTAGTTAGTTTGAATTAATTTATTCAAACTAACTTTTGTAGTGTGGACGTAGCCAAAGTGTTTAAGGCCAGAGCATCAATGATATTTAGAAGTTTAACTCCCGATCTTGGCCTCAGTGACTCTTCCATTCCTGATGCTCATAAGCCTTAATGGCATTGTCTACACTAGCAAATTAGTTCGGATTATGGAGCCTTAATTCGACCTAATTTGCTCCCTGCCTACACTAGGCTTTGTATAGTTTGAACTAGATAGTTTGAATGGTTAGTTCAAACTAACTGCCTAGTTCACACTTATTTCAAACTTCAGTTCAAACTAGTACGATGTAGTCATGCTAGTTTGAACTAAATAAGTTCGAACTAGTGGTTAGTTTGACCCAACTGTGCTTTTTTAGTTCCAAGTAACTTTTAGTTCTAACTAACTGTGTTTTTTTAGATTGAACTAAAAAGTTTGTTCAAACTAAAAGAGTGTGGCTATTTCGAACGAAAAAGTTAGTTCAAACTCAAAAAAACGTGGTTAGTTTGAACTAACTTCTAACTGCTTAGTTAGGATTAAGCAAGTCCGAACTAAGCTTTCAGATGTAGACATAGCCAATAGGTCTAACCAAACCCTAATCTCTTCCCAAGTGCAGAGAGCACCTGGCTAACCAGAAGCGGCTTGAGGTCAGCTTTCTTGAAGGGTCCCAGGATATCTGGCTACCTGGCCCATTCCATTAGCCAGACCTCCTCCACGTGACCTCTGTGTCACTTGCGGGCTAGGGGTGTGGGAGATGGAGGAGCTGGCTGGCTGGCTGATCACACTCCTTACATTACACGGTGCTATTGCTGGGTGGTTCTGCAGAGATGTTGATGCTGTCTCATGTGAAACCAGGCAAGTCCTCTGAGCCAAATCCCATCCTGGTCTCTTTCAGGAAGGTCTCCCAACAAAGAAGCCTGGACAGCTTTGAAACGCCTGCTCATTAGTGCCGTCACGGACGGCTACTTGTCTTCTCACTACCTGCTCATGGCCCATGGGGATGTCAGCAATACCATTTCTCCAGGGCAGCCAATTCGCAACATTCTCAAGAAGTGGCCACATTATAAACACTGAGTAGCCATCAGCCCGGTGAATGGCATACAAGACTATTGTGGAGCAAACTCCTGAGCTGATTTCTCAGGCCTCTAAAACCCATCACTTTCCACGGGTTGGAGGCACCTTGTTGCTTTTGAAAAATCCTACTAGGTACCTAAATACTTTGAAAAATCTTGCCCTTAGAGATCACAGTCAGTAATGGTAAATTAGAGCAGCACCTAGACTGTTCGGAGTTATTTGAAGACTGGGTCTAGGGCGGCATGAGACTTAGAGGCAGGTCACTGGCCCTGACTGTTCTCTCAAACTTGTGTGAGGTGTACCTTGCTGAAGGATGTGGCCCACAGAAATTATTATTTTTGTTTATTATATTTGGGTGAAATTTACTCCTGTGCAGAAGAACTGGCCCAAGATTCGTCTTTTTGTAAGGCTCACTTGAACCCTGTGATCCTAAGCCCAGTGGTGAAGCAGAGTCAGGTGCTGAATGTTTCCAGTTTACCTCATTGGTTTAATTACAAAGCTGAGAAATCGGCACAACAAATTTGGCATAATTAAGGACATTGGCTAGCTGGGAAAAAGGAGTTAGGTGATCTCATCTTGCATTGCACCTCAGCTGATGATCTCAGAGAGGTTTCTGAACTTTTAATTAAACCTAGTTACTCTTCTGCTGGGCTGCTAGTCTAATTAACAGAAGAGGAAACTCAGGGTCACTGATTTTCTTAATCTTATGCAGTGAACCAGTGGAAGAAGCAAGAATAACACCAGTGAGTTCAAACTTCCAGTGTGCTTCAAACCTTGGTCTACACTCTACTCCCAGAATGGGGAACAGAACGCAGGAGTTGAAACAGTCAGGCCCCCTGTTCTAACCCTTCATCCATATTCTCCTCTTAGGGCAAGGCACAGAACATCAGAGTTGTGACTCTTGGTCCCTTGCTTTAACTTCTAGTCCATATTCTCCTCCCAGAGCTCTGAGTAGAACCCAGGAGTCTTAGCTATCAGTCCCCATTTCTGGAATTTTTAGATTCCACCAAAATTCAGCACTGGGTGAATCATATCAGATCCACTGGGCTAGAAGTAGGGGCTCAAAAATGTAGACATTTCTGCTTTGGATTGAGCTATTTTCTGTCTGGGATAAGGGTAGTCTGGTACAATGCACTGGTAGCCTACAGAAGGGAGCCCAGAGCCAAAACCATAAAGCGCTGTCAGTCTGTTAATAAAGAGACATGGTCTGCCTGTGTCGTAGCTCTGATTTTCTACTGTGGTAGTGATGGCTTTATCTCAGGTTCCTGCAAAGGATGGGCAGGTTTTATTTGGTTAGGAGCTGATCTGTGTCTCCTTGCCTCGCTGGCCCAACACACTGCTGCTGAAGTCAGTGTCATCAGCATCCTCCAAAAGTCCATCCCCTTCAAGGCCTGACCAAATCTCTGCAGAGTTTCCTGAAGGAAATCTTCACCACCAACCATGCAATGCACCTGAGTTCTAACTTCTGGATGAGCATGAGGGAAGAGGGAGGAGGGGATGAAAGTCAAATGTGGAGGGGAATTTTTGCATAACAGGTACCTATATTTACCACACATCAACAACCTAGATGAAAACACCTCTAAAATCTGGGGTAGTGCCCTCGCCTCACCAACATTTTCTTGTCTGATCTATTCTCTGAAATTGCAGGGTTTTGGGCAGAGAAGATTCCATGATCTCTCCCTTTTTTTTGCCTGTGGTCCACAGTTTAGTCTTCTGAGGACTGAAAGGATAGCAAAGCAGGGGTGGAAAGGCCTTGAGAAGTCATCGAATTCAGCTGCCTTCACTGAAGCAGACCCGAGCAAACCTAGATCAGCCATGACAGGGAATTGTCCAACCAGGTCTTAAAAACCTTCAGTGGTGTTTTGAGGCAACTGAAGTTTGGGCTTAATAGTGAGTACCTCAGTGAACTGCAATGATCTGTGATATACAGGAGGTCAAATAAGGTGATCTACTGCTCCTTTCTGGCCTTAAATTCTATGAAACTATGAATAAATATAATAACAACAATAAAAGAAGATTAAAAATGAAGCCACCAACCATTTTTCATTAGTAGCCTATCAGAATGTGCTTCAGGCATCCAAAGGGCTGTTAATCAACTTTCAGTGATAGCTGGCTGAAATTTTTAGGCCAAATTTTTTTCTGGAGAAAAGGACATAGTCAGTGAACCAGAAATGTTCCGCAAATCAGAGTGAGTTTCACTGAATTGTTCATTTGTGGAGTTGGGTAGAAACATCAAAATTTCTGGGGGAAAAAAATGCATTGTTTCAAATGGAAAACAGGTCAACTTATAGGTTTGAAATGAATTTTAGTTTCAAAATTTCCCTTCAATCTTATTTTAAAAAGAAATTTAAAAAAGTGGTCAAAATCAAAACCAAAATGTTTCGTCCAGCCTGAAATTAAAGTTATTTCCCACCCCAGCTTTCCAATTTTCTGAAAATTTCTAACAATTTTTGGTTTTGGTCTGACTGAAAGCAATTTTTTTTCTCATTTTTTGCAATTGCCAACAAGCTGAGAAACCCATTAATTACACTGCTATAGTTTCAAACGTTAGCAAGTTTAATTTTGGTGTGACAGCTCCAGAAGAAGCTCTTCTCCAAGCAAAGCACAGTAGTAACCAAATCAGAAGGAATCTGCTGGCACAGATATGACCAGCACTGACAAAACCCAAGGGTCAAAATCACTAGGTGGGCCCTAAGAAACCCTCAAGACTGGCTTAAAAATCATGAGGTTTAAGACATACAAACAAAATCTTGGGTGATTTATATTCACTTTCTGGTTTTGGAGCCGCAGTTCCCAGTTTTGCTCTGTGATCATGAAAACATGAAACTTAGTTTTTAAAAAAATAAAAGCTGTGATTCTTCTCTCATCACTTGACTCCAGCATCTGGGTGTTTCCCTTCTGTAATTGTGAGTTGCCATGTTACCCCTCCTCCAGCACAAGGAAGGTTTTTCTGTGAAAGCTTCCTGGCCCCACCAGTTTTTCCAGCCATTTGAGCTCTCTGTGGGCTGTTCCAGCCCTAACTTCACTTAAAAGATTAACTATAGGTGCACCCCTGTTTCCAAGTCACTTTGAGTCCTTCCCCTGAGATACCCAGTACTCAACACTGGCTACTCACAGAAATTCCAGATCCTCTGCCCACAAAGGGGCCATGCCTCCCACTTTACCAGTTTTACCTTAAATCACCACTTGGTAAACCAGGCAGCCCTTGAGACCACTGCTAATAAAACACAGGAGGTTTACTGAAGTAAGACTAAGTATTTAACCAGAATAAGAGAGAATGGTGGAAAGAAGTGGTATGAATACAAAATACAGTAAAACAAAGGCAAACACCCAACTCCACATTTACCAACAGGTCATTTTCTTAATAAAGGAGATTTCCCCCACAGATGTTCAGTCTTTGGCTACTGGTTTCTGCAAAACTAGGATCCAACATACTGTGCCTGCAAGTCTTTTCTCGCTATGGGGATGCAGACTCTCTTGTACTGAAAATAGCATGTGGTTTCTATTCAGAAACAGGGCAAGCCCTTGTGTTGTAGTAAAGTTTCTTTTTTTGCATTTAAATGGTTTCAGTTGGTTTTGATGCCTCTGATGGTTCTCCTTTCCAAATTTTAATATTGCACAAGGCTAAGCAATTCAGCCTTGCAATGCATCTCTGGGCAGGCAGGGTGTGGTAACAAACTCACCTTACCTGAATAGGTCATTCATTACTGAGACATTCTGGTGACTAATCTCTTCTCTTTACTCCAAATCCTTAAGCCTACTATCACTACAGATACACTGTTCCTTAAATAGTACATCTACAGACATCTCGTCATGATTATGGATCTCAACAAGTTATGAGTTTTCTGCACACACCTTGCACGTGGCGCTTTACAGCTACATAGCCTGCAAGACTTGGTTGGTGTCATGAGTTTGTCAGGTCTGAGGAGACAGTTGTTTGCAAAGAACAGGGGAACCTTTGCCAAAGGGGCTTTGTATCACAGTGGGACTTTATGTAAAATGACATGCAGCATGAAAGAAAATGGCAAGAGTTGGTGATATTGGATGCTCACAAGAGCTCCCTTTCTTACTTATTCTGTGGTTAACTGAGAAGCACATTGTGATCATCCCAAAGCCAGATTAAGGGGCCTTGGATCCCTGGGCTGCCACAAGTGTAGAACCCCCTTGTCTGGGCCCCCATCATGGCCCACCACTACCTGGGGCCTCAGACTCCTACCAAGGAGGCCTGCAGCTGGGAGGAGGCCCAGGGCCTAGATCTGGCTTTGGAGCCTCAGGTGGAAGCTGTGATCATGGCATGCACTGTTATTTCAGTCTGAACATATGCTAGATTTCCACCTCTTACAGAATCAAAGGACAAAAGAACATCTGAGTTCAAAGAAGACAAAAATCAGCCCTTTTTAGAAAGCTAGGACACTGTTGAAGTCTTATGGGATTAAGTGGTATTTAAATCAATCTTCAGAACTGTTTTAGGAGGAATTTACCCTCTGAACCCAAACGCTTTTCTGCACGAGGAAGTTAATCTGGAATAAAGTAGGGTGTGAATTCAAAGCACAATAGCTATTCTAGAGCAGTTCCCCCCAGGGACATTTTATTTAAGAATAAAATGCCCTTTTCTGGTGTATCTTAATCCACAAAACTCCTCAGGTCAGTTCCAGATCTGACTCTATTCTGATCAGTCTGTCCCTAGAGCTCATCCTTAACCCCTTGCCCTGAAACCTTTTACCCCTGCCCTGTTTACATGTCTTGCCAGGAGCTGTCAGACGCATCCGGCCCAACATATAATAATGAGGGAGGGGAGGGCTTTGTCATGAAGAGGAGCAATTCAGAGATGCAGCTGGAGAGCAGGTTTGGTCAGGAGAAGAAGTCTCCTTATTCGTCCTACTTGCTACAGAAGGCTGCCCAGTGTCTGCTGCTGACCAGTCTGGGGCTGTTTGCTTATGTTTACTGGTGACCTAGGTAAGTCTTTTTGGGTTTTGTTCACTTGAAACAAGCTTTTACTCCCTGATGGATCATGCAGATGTTTTTTTCCAGCAGAGGGAGCAGCAGGTCTAGTGGATAGGACACAAGGATAGTTGTCAGGACCCCTTTGTCTCACTCTGACACCGACAGGTTGTGCTGCCTTTATTAAGTCACTTCATCCCTTGGTACCTCAGTCTTCCAGCCCATAAAATGGGGAAATAATACCTTCCCAACAGGATGTGGTGGGAGAGGCTTAGTTAAACCTGTGACAGTGTTTTGAAGTTGCTAAGGGAATTAGACCTGTTTAACCCAAGCACACACTTTGTTGGGAAGAGAAAGAGCTGAAAGGACAGCCAGGCATTTTTGTGAGTGTAATAATGCTCCACTGTTTTAAGAACAATGGGGGCTGCAGTGTTGCATGATTTTTAGCACACAGAGTGCATAACATTTGCTCCCACTGGCTAGTAAGTCATAACCTGCTTTCTTCTCTGGAGTGTTACATAATACAAACATCAGCACTGTATCCAGTGCAGTAGGCATGTGAGGTATCAAGCAGTCAGTATCGCATGTCTGTGGGGCCTGTGATGAATGGGAGTTATTTCTTCTTATGTACCATTAGTTCTGCTGACTGCTTAAGAGAAGAAGATAGGATCTGATTTGACATATTGAGGTGCTTCGTATGTGTGTTAAGGGAATGCTCTCCTCCCGACACTGCACAGTCCCTGCATGGCAAACTGGGGAGCACCTGAACTAGAACTGGTGGGGAATTTTCTGATGAAACATCTTCCACTTTTTTTTTGGAGAAATTTCTGAAAGAAACTTCAGTTTGTTGCCTGTTTGTAGGAAAGGGGGCCAGTTTTGTTGAATCTCCTGAACTGAAAACATTCTGCTAAGAAGAAAAAGAAAGAAAGAAAAAAAAAAGGAATTCATTGAAATATTTTGTTTTGACATCTTTTAAATGAAAAAAAAAACATTTTCTTTTTAGTGGGAAATGTCTTTTCCTTCTGAAATGTTAGTTAATTTATAGATTTTTTTAAAAAGGAAAACCCATTTTAAAAGTTCAAAATCAAAACAAAAAGGTTTGAAATTAGTGAAACAAAACATTTCAATTTATCCAGACTGCACGTTTCTCCCCTATGCGCCTAGTATATTGGTTTCTGAATCTTTTTAAAATTTCATCTTTGAGTCCTGATTTGGAATGTGAAAATTTTTCAAAATCTCAAAAATTCTTCTGGGACCAGAAAACCATCTCTCTTCTGCAGTCTGAATGCAGGTCTTGCAGACAGAACATGCATTTTGTGATTCTTGCCATTTGTCTCTCAATCCATTTTATTTCTCCTTATCTTGCTCAGTGTCCCAGAAAAGGGAATCCATTTGATTTACAGAGTAACAAAGGTATTTCCAATGTTATTTTCCATCCTGTTTCTTTGAGTTGCTCCTCTGATTACATTGAGCAAAGTACATGATGTCTCTCAAGATTTAGCCTCCAAAACTCAGGCTTTACTGGGCTTCATAAGGATTGAAATCATGAACCTTTCCTCTTCCTGTCTTCTTTCAGGATCTGCAACATCAGCTGGTGATGTCTAAGCTCATCAAGGCCATCTCAGACATGATTGACAGCTACCAAGGAAATCCCAGAAAGGGTTGTGAATCGGAGACGTTCAGGAGGTGTGAGTTTAAAAAGCTGGTGCAGCAGGAGCTTCCTCCAGCCAAGGTAGCTCTCCTTAGGTGGCTGGGGAAATATGTGTGGGAGGGAAGAAATGTAGCTGATTATGTTTATGACCATCATCCACATTTCTGGTTGTGCTGGAATCACAAAGGCTGTAATTTACTCTTCTATGGAGGGGGTCAGAGTAAGGCCTATGCATGCCCCAAATCCCAGTTTAAACTGGGATTGGAATTCAGGAACCTTTAGGGATTATGAGGCACTTCCACAGGATCTAGGCCTGATGCTCTTTCTCCCACCTGGGTCACTCATTTGATTGTGACCTTCATGCCTGTCTCCTTTCCATCAGCTGCTGACACGGTCTTGGCAGTGATAAGGCAGGGTTTAAAAGGAAAGAGGTATCTCATCATTTAATGAGACCCTGGCTCTGGCATAGATTCTCTGAGGAACCCTGGGCAAGTCACCTCACTTTGCCTCAGTTTCCTCCACCTGTAAAAGGGGAGTGTTATTCTTCCCAAGCTCACAGGAGGGTTGTGGGGGCTGACTTATAGCTTGGAATCCTCTGTGGAGAAGAGCTAGAAAAGTGTAATTATTTATCTGTGATCATTCTTCCTTATCTGTCACAATATGAGTGGCTCTGATACAGCCTGGAATTTTTCCTCTTGTAAGCGGGGGGATGGACCCGCTATTGTGGGGAACTTCCCAAGCTTGTATACCACCCCGGTGAAGGTGGGTAGCAAAAGGATCTGAGTCCCTGCTCCCACTTCCTTTACCCCAAGGCCTGCCTGACCTCAAAGGCTCCCCACTCCCCATCTCCTGTTTGGAGGAGTCCCTGTAACCCCGACAAGGCTGGGCCCCAGAATTTCTGGGGGCTCGACCCCCACTCTTATCGTGGTCTCTCAGGACAGGGCTAGGGTGTCCCCACTCCGGGGTGCTGACCACACTGACCACTCTTCCGTCCCACCAGTCACTATATACAATTTATTTAAGCACACAGAAATAAAAGGAACCCAATAAGAAAATAGAGAAAAAGTGGAAAAAGGTGAACAGTAAACCCTCAGTGTCACCCCCTGGTGTGGAGGCACTACACACAGAGTCTCTGGACCTGAGAAACAGTCTCATAGTCTGTCCTCCACGTTGCAAGCCCTCTGCCCAGGCCTGGCTGCAACTGGATGCTCCAGGGGGCCAGATGCAGGGTCTGGCTGTGGTCACACGTCCCCAAGCTCCAGGGGCAGGGCCCTTCTTCCCAGCGTCAGCCCCCCATCACTGTTCCCCAGCTGCTCACCGCACCCAGATCCAGATGGCTGCAGCTCTGGCTCCAGCCGCTGCTCTGCTCGGGTTCCATGTGGCTCTCTGGGGCGCTCCTCAGGCTCCTCTGGTCCTCCTGCCATCTGCACAGATCAGATCAGCCCCTTGGCTGGTTCTGCTGTTATGCGTCTGCATAGATCAGATCAGATCAGCTCCTTGGCTCCTTCTCTGGCCTCCTGCACCCAGCTCCAGACAACCCCAGCTCCAGCTCTGCTTGGCTCTGCTCTGCAGAAATCAACTCAGCCCAGCTCTCTTGCCTGGGTTCTCTGGCTTCCAGCTGCCGGCTGCTTAGTGCTTCCTCCTTAGCTCCCCCCCAACACTGTGGCTTGCCCTGGCATGTCCAGCCTGCAGTTTCAGCTCAGGGGCGAGGGAGCACTCTCAATCAATCAGGCCATCCTAGGACACTGGCCTCTCCCACTGGCCCTGGGGCTGTCTATTTCAGAGTCCTGCTTCCAGGTGGGAGTGGCTAATCAAAAGCCCATTCAGTCTTATTAAGGGGCTATTAGTCCCCTTACACTCTCAAAGCTAATAGGACGTCAGAAAGTTGGAGCATCGGAAGTGCCAGTCTGGATCAGAACCCAGGTCCATTCAGCCCAGTATCCCATCTCTGATCCTGGCCAGAAGCACTATGGGATAAACAGCCCCTTCATAGTTCTCTTCCTGGTGTTTGAGAGAGATTGATTTGTAAGAGATTGATTTAAGCCATGATGCTGGAGGGTTAATATCCCTGCCAAGATTTTGGCCATCAATAATTATGGTAACTCTGGAGATTTTTGACAAGCACAGAAATGCCCAATCTTTTCATTCTGAATGGCTTCCTGTGGCAGTGAGTTCCATAGCTTAATCACTGTCTGTGGCAATGCGTTCCACAGTTTAATCACCTTCTTCGTGGAAAAGCACTTGATTTTTTTTTTCAGTTTTGCGCTCCCCACCATTTTGTTTCATTGAGCGTCCCGTTGTTCTCGTGTTATGAGACAAAGTTGAGAGAACAGAAGACTCCTGAGCTGAGTGGTGTTATCCCATTGTACGTATGAGAAACAGACTCAGAGAGATATGATGATGTGGCCAAGGCAACACAGGGAGTCAGAGCAAATCTCTTGAGTGAATGAAGCACAAGGCTAGCTGTTAAGCATCTGGACACCACAGCGAACTGTCCAGCCCCTAGCTTACATAAAATCCTTTATAAGAAGCTTTTACACTGAAATCAACATAGTGCCATTTCCCACATGGTATTCTGCTTTCAAAATGAGGCTCAGAAGCTGACACAGAAGGAGCTGGTGTTTCACCATTTCAGGCTTTGGGAAGTGAAAAGACCCTCACTTGCTTTTTCATTATTTCAGAGGCTGTCCGGCAATAAATACAAACACCCTAAGAACTCGCTTGACTCTGACGCTGAGCTGATGAACAGGCAGGAACTCATCCCTGCTGAACCCTGTGTGTACTGATGCTTGGATAGTGGCCATGGTGCTGGTCCACTGATACAAGGTAAAACAAATAATATATACAGCACCTAGCCGAAACTTGTCGACTATGGAGAGAAACTTCTTAAATTTCTCTGTTATATTTTGTTGCTTAGAGGGGGCCTTATCCTTAGTGGGTGTAAACTGACATGGTCCAATGGGCTGGGTTCATGTGGTCCGTGAATGTTAAGTTGCATATGAAAAAAACCGTTGCAACTGGCAACCATTGCTCAGGCAAGTGCAGGGGCAGTGCAAGCCATGCAGCAAGTGGTTGCTGCAAGTGCACGCCTGGGTCCTGCACTGTGTGCTAGACCCTCAATATGCCAGCAAACTGACTGAGGCTACTGTTCCTCTTGGTGGCAGGGACTGGGAAGTGTATGAACAAAACTGAAACTCACAAGCAAGCAGAGGTACGGGCTACGGGAGGGGAGGCAGGAACTTCTTAGAGGGAATGTGGGGAGGGTGTCGCTGTACTTGCTGAATCCCCTGGGAGAAGTGGGAGTAGGGGCTCATGGGACAGGGGTCAGGCTGGTGGAGGGGTATGCTTCAGAGAAGGATCAGTCTCTGGCTGGGGATGGGGAATCAACAGGTTTTCTGAGACTGGATGGAGTGAATTTCATAGAAAAGGATTATTCCCTAGAGTCAAGTAGAAGTTGGAATTTCTGTCCCCTGGACTATGTTTCCCATAATGCACATTCAGGCACATGGCTCCCATGGTACACCACATCACAGGATAGCATTGCCTCTTGGGAGATGTATTCCAGCCAGGGATCCCAGCCTATAGGAATGAATGGTGGTAACCAGGGATCCAAACCACAGCGACCATGAAGGGTTGTACAACCAAAGGAGAAAGCAGCTGAACATTCAACTAACTTGAAACAAAATGTTATGAATCAGTTCAACAACAAATATTTGAATTTGCATGGAATCTGCTCAAAACAAATGACTAATTTTTGCTTTTCCTGGTAGAAAATTAAAAAAAAAAAATCAGAACAATTAAAATTTTTCCTAGGAAAATATTGATTTTTTTTAAAAATTCCATTGTCTGTTGAAAAATCATTGGGAAGGAAAATTCCCAATCAGCACTAGCATTCATGGTCTGTTGTCAAATAAAGGAGCAGAAACAGTACCTTGGGATATAATGGCCAATCATAGACAACCAGTAATGAATAATAAATAGATGAATTATCATGGATAATCATAGGCCAAAAATAGTTATTTCAGCCAGAAATAAGGCTTGAGATTTGGAACCGCGTTATAAACAGAGAGAAAGCTAAATCTGTCGTGACTATTTCTCACTGTGAAGTATTTGGCTGACTCCAATCAGTTCAGCAGAGAATCACTGTCTCATAGTAAGGCATGCAAAGCATTGATGTTGAAAACATGAACTATGTGCCCTTTGTGCAAAACCATAATTGGTTATTCCACTGTCACAGACTCCTGCCTTGTCTGGCAATCAGAGGAAAGAGTCCCACTGACTACTGGGGCTTTGGATCAGGCCATCTGGACATTGCAAATTCTTTGTTTTCATTTTGTGCTTCTCCTATAGTGTTTCTGAATGAGCAGTACAAGGAAGCTGGTCCTTGATATCAAAAAGGTTGAGAAACACTGAACTTAGTATCCCCACACTCTTGACAGAGAAAAGACTAAAGGTACCAGCAGCTCATGAGCACAATGTGTTCACAGGTCTTGCTATCTTGGGGTCTTTCTGCAGAAGCCAAGCTTTGACATCCCTATCCTTTTCATCTGGAAAGATGCCATTTGCAGAGCAAACTGGTTCTTGCCCAGTTCCTTCAGAAAGAAAAACACCTACCTTTGGATCAACAGCAGCAGCAAAGATCTGAAAACGCCCCCATCCTACTCCACACATCCACCTCCGTGAAGCGAAGCTTATACTGATCCCTCACTTTGTTATGGTGTTGTGCAAATGTTTATGGATGATTTTGCTAAGACATGCTGCTGTTGACTTGGGGATCTACATTGTATGGAACAATATCCTCAGTCAAAAACACAGTTGGAAAACAGGTGTGCACAGCTAAAAATGTTATGTCAGACTTCTGAGGCTGAAGTCTGTGAGCTCTACAATTTTCATAAGGAGACAGAAAATATTTTGGGGAAGAGGCTAGAATTATCTGTAAATATAGGTGACTCTGAGCTGTACAGTAAATTGGATGATAGAAATATAATGGGAAATCAAAGACATTGGTCTAGATTGACACCTGACAATGTGCTTGTTATGCTGAATCTTTGGAATAGCTTGTATCCAAGAAGAGATCAGGATGACATACACATAGAGGGATCCATGTTTTAAGTGGCTTTATTGGAAAACACCCTAAACCATCCCAAACAGGTTATAAAGCCTAATAGTCTAACTCTATTGCTGTGGCAACCCAGGTAGTTAGGTGAGACACAAATACACAACAGTGCTCTAAGCCAGGGGCAGTGCATACTTGTATTGCCTCAAAAGCAGAGAAGACTCCCTGTGTGGCCCCCACTACATCAACTCACTTGCACTGGCTGACAAAGGAGGGGCAGTGAAATAAATCGCCTTGCTAACTTTTGCCTACCTTGGTGGGATAGGGAAGAGCAGCCCAGCAATGGCTGCTTCTCTCCCTGTGTCTTAATTTGATACATGTAGGTCATGCCAAGGGCTCAGGAGGTCCAGTTGCTTGACTTGCTCATTGTGCACGGGTCCAAAAATTCTCTGCAATTGTACAGTTCTTTTTTTTCAGCCTGTAATTTGATAGCCCTGGTGTGAGACCATGCTGGTTCACTTGATTTTATGGCATGCCATCTAAACCAGCTGGACCATACCAATTGTCATTGTGCATTTCACTTGAGTGAAAACATTGAGGTGAAATTTTGACTCCAATAAAATCACTGGCAAAATTCCCACTGACTTCAGTGGGGTCAGGATTTCACCCCAACCTCTCACCTTGTAACCTTATTTAGCCATGTCAGCAAATGACAATGGGTAAAATTTTCAAAAGCAAATTAAGCGATCCCAATGAGGGGTCAGGGCCTTCTGAAAATCCTATGTGATGCTTCTTTGTGTCTTTAGGTGCCTAAATACCTTTACAAATCTAACTGCTATGGTCCCATTTTCAAAAACATCTAAATGATTTAGAAGATGAAGTTCCATTTTCAAAAGCAACCTACATATTCATAAGTCTACTCCATGTCAATGCTATTTTACTTTCTCAAGTGCCTCAGTCCCTTTGGCAATAGGGTTTTGGCTTCTAAAGTCACATTGACACGTCTGAAAATGTCATGCTATGCCCACACCAGAAAGCAAATAATTGTCCACCTTCCGTCAGCACAACTTTCTACCTCCATAACTTTCTGAAGTAAAATAACACCCATTCATGACTGTAGCATAAACAATAGTATTTCAGGCTACTCAAACAAAATTCCTCTACTAGGTAGCTGAAACTAACGTGAAAAAGAAATAAGCCATGAACGTACTTATTTTTGGTTTGCACAGTAGTGTTGACATATACATATCTAGACATAGCGAGACTGTCTGTCTGTAATATGAGAACTCTTGAATTCCACATTAAACCAATGCCATTATTTCAGGAACTGTTCTAGACATCAATTTGCAGAACCCTATTGATGTGGAGGGAAATTGGAAAGGGGAAAAAAGGCAAACAGTGGGAAAAATAACTTCTCTTTAGCAAGGCCACAGCTTCAAGCAAGTTGACTGTTGTCCGCAACTCAAACAGTTCCTGAAATACAGAGGGCTGGTGAGGTTGCACAGAGAAACCAAGAGGGGTGGCCTCCGGATGCATGCAATGAACTCTGCTGGCAGAAGTGTGACGCCTCCTGTTTTTTTGTTGTTTTTTTTAAATGTTTGGTTCCCTGGTATCAGTATTTGTGTTTAATGATTCTGAAGTCAGAGCCAAGATGTTGGAAAAAGATGTTATTCATCCACTGTCTGAAAGTGTTATAAAGAAATAGGAAATGTTTTCCATATATGGACCAAGTTCTGACATTAATATTGATGAGGTGGGGGAAAAAGACACCTGGTTCCATTTAAAAATAAACATCTCCTGTAGCAAGCAGATCTTTAATTTCTTATTAAAGTTAAGGTATCTGCAACTACTGGCAAAGTCATTGGTGTCTCTGTGTGTTTCTTGCTAAGGGCTAACCTTGAAAAAAGCTTTTCTACTGGGAGCAATGCGTGCTGCAGTAAGAAGTCTTAGGGAGCTGGTGTTTGTAAGATTGGGGCTTGAAATGGCAACAGGGCTAAGTGCATGCCTATAAAGGTCTTGTAGATTTTGTTGGGGAAATAAACAAATCAGGGCCCTCAATGAGACCCCTGACCCCCTGATGATGAAGGCCCGTTCCCAGCTGAGACTCCAATACGCAGAGAACGAGGTGTGGTTCAGGTTTCTTTATTGGTCAGCTGAGCAACAAAGAGCACTGCATCAGAGGGTAACCCAAAGAGGTTAGCCCATCGAGCAGCAGGCCCTCTCACTCCAAAAGAAGGGAGGGTGAGAGCGAGCCCCGATCAGCAGCATCACCACATTTTTATCCTTTACAGCATGATAATGTTATGTTAATGCTTACATGATTGACAGCGTTTACAGACCCTTATTCGGTTATATTAACATTATTAAATGCATATTAATGATTACAGGATGCATACAATTATCCCCGCCTCTGTTTACTGTTGTCATCATTTGCATGAACCTGGGCAGCCGCAGTACCTGCAAACTCATTAACTTCAGCCTAAAGACGCTGATCTTACAATTTAGAAAGGCCTTGAAGCCAGGGATAATGAGCAAAAGATAGAAGGTGGTACTCCCTTCTTATTCTCAGCATAGATGAGACCTTGTAGCCCACATTCGCTGCTCGGATGGCTGAGCACAAAGCGTGAGAGAGGGGAGATAACAAACTTTTATGAGGCAACCTAGGCAGCTTGTTTAAAGTAATTGAATATATAGCCTTGCCCGAGAAACGACCCCACGACCATGGCTAACTACAGCTGCTATTAGGCCTATGCTATAGCATCTTATCCTATTGTATTAACACAGAATTGGATCCCCAATATCAAACGGACCCCTAATATCAAATATCCCCTAACAATTTCCATTTCATTTGGCTAAATTCAGTGCCTTGCATGGTAGAAATTTCCAGAGAGGTAGCCGTGTTAGCCTATGTACAACAAAAACAACGAGAGTCCTTTGGCACCTTACAGACTAACAGATGTCTTTGGGCATAAGCTTCGGGCATGCATCTGACAAAGTGGGTTAGAACCCATGAAAACTTATGCCTGAAGACATCTTTTAGTCTATAAGGTGCCACAGGATTCCCATTGCTTTCGCTGTACACAGACTAACATGGCTACCTCTCTGGAAATTTCTGTAAAGGTCTTGTGAACTGTTTCTGCTTCTCTTTAAATAGCAGTATAGCCTCAGTTCTGATTGTTTCCACCCATCATCAAATAAATGGTGTTTGCAATGAAAATGTCTTCAAAGAAACCAATACAAATTAGAAAGAAGTCTACTGTGGATTAAATAATTTAATATCTAACAAAAAAAAAGTGCACCTTTCCATAGCTCCAAGCTATCATGATAGAGATTTCAATTATACTGTTGAGTCATTATTACACATCACTTGGCTGAACTGAGCAGCCTTGGCTTGCATGGGAAAGCCCAGCTGGTTGTCACCTTCTTCCACTAACCATCTTCAGGTGTTGCTGCCATGTGCCATCGTTCGGGTCTGTTGAGGTTGAAGCTCTGTAGCAGCACATGGATGTACTTGTGTTCAGTAAGGCATATTCAATGGCTGAAGTGCCACTGCCCTGCACCTTGTGCCATCATTAAGCCCTAAAAGTCATTGAGGGGGGGAAGGGTATTCGGGGGAGTCCAAGCTCTTACAATCTGGGGAGAGGGGTGAAATTCACCCAGGAATGACTCCAGTGCACAGAACAGTGCCAATGTTCATATTAGCCTGGATGGCTCTCCAGTGTCATTGCACAGCCACACTTAGGCTGCACCCTGGTTCTGTTTCCCATTCCAGAGCTCAGATTCTCATTTGCCAGGTCCCTACAGAACAGTCACCGGCCCCCTCCAGCAACCCAGGGCAGTCCCATCTTCCAATCAGCAGAGAGCTGGTGGCTGGAGGTAGCCAGTCAGGGCTTTGGAGCAGGGGTTAAAGTAAGCCACAACGCCCTGGAGTGGTATTCCAGGGCCCCCTGTTTTTAGGAGGGCAGTGTCCTGGGGCCCCCTAAAAACAGAAGAATACACCAGAATTCTGCGTTATGGGGCCCCCTAGAAATAGACGAAGGCACCAGAACGCAGTTTTCCAGTGCGTTCCCCCATTGCTGGCTGGTGGCTGCAGGCAAGAGTGAGCCCAGCCACATCCCCCCGCCAATGTTCCCTCTAAGGTTTGACGGCTTGTGTGCAAAATTTTGAACCCGTGTGCAAAACTTTTTCTGAATAAAATTTTTGTGCAACTCCACGTGATGGAAATTATTGAAAAATATAGAACAATGAAAAATTAGTTATTTAAATTGTTTTTATTAATAATTTGAATTTATTCTATGCTTATGTGACATTTTGTCTCATCAGTTCTTCAGTCCTGTTTGTCTGCCTTTGTCAGTTTTCCAAAATGAATAAGCACATAAAAAAGTTAAAGTGAAAGCAATTAACTTGCCTCTCATTTTTCATTTTGCACAGCAGCACATTTTACAATTTTAAAAAATGGTCCTAAATTGTTCCTAGCCAGTTCAAATGTGACCCTTTATTTGTTTTACTTACTTGGTCACTATTAGTAATCTTGATCACAGTATACTTTATCTTCCTTCATTTTATTAGTGTTTGATATATATATATATATTTCCCCCCCCCCAATTTAACCCTTCCCTAAGGAGCAACAGGCCAAAAGATAAAAAACCCAACCCAGGGCTTGACCCTGTGATCACAAATCTGTTGTTCTACCAACTGAGCTCCAGGCATTCTATATAGAAAAACTTCTGGGCATAAAGGATAACTGTGTACTCCACTGCCCCTTGATCCCATCCCCCCCCAAACTGCTCTTTATTCCGTGTGTGCATCTGTGCAGCAAACTCTTAACATCTGGACAATCACCTATTTTTGGAATGCCTGAGGGAGGAAGGACATGAAGGTAAAAAGGAGCCCTTGGATAACTAGCAACTCCCCCAGCCAATCCTCAGTGGGGCTTCAGGCCTGCCCCCTGCCCATCTTCAGCTGCTCTCCCAGCCTGCCCCCTCCCCCAGTTGATCCTTGGCCATGGTTAAGGCCTGTCCCCCCCACACCCCATCCAATCCTCAACCGCTTTGCCAGACCAGGGTTACCGGGTACCAAAGCATAGAAAGGAAGATAGGGAAGTACAAAAAGGAGGATGTTGGAGGACACATACACATCTGGGGCTCCACCTGGGCCCCCTTCATCCACCCAGCCAATGCCTCCCCCCCAAATGCTTGCCCCATTGATCACCCGACTCCAGGGAAATCTGTCTAGCCCCTAGTTACAGCGTGAGATTAATTGCAAGAACAGAGGCTCAAGAATATCAAATGAATGGCTTAAGTATTTTTCCTCTTCACATTAAAGTAACCGTAAAGCCAACCACTTTAAGGAGTCACAAAACTAAGTATTTAATGCTTATATCAAGGTGCAAGGAGAATCACACTGCAGAACTCCTATCCAGACTGATGTTTTTACATTGTGAGTTGCAAACGGAAGCACACCTCCAATAAATTTAATGTAGTAATTATGGACAAGGTTAAAATCAGTTTTAACACAGTAAGTTCCTCCACAGAATTCACTCATTGTTTGACACACAGAGGGATGGGCCCGTGACTACATGAAGTCTAACAGAATTTGAGGTGTTGGCTTCTAACGGAAAAGTAATCTCTGTCAGCAGTATTCTCCCCATGACTTGAAGTTAGGGGTGTGGTGCAGGGGGATGTCTGGGAGGGTATAGGAGGTGCTCAGTCATTTGCTCTAACACTGTTACTAGCCGACAACTGGGGGGCACAGGCGGAGTGTACAGAAATCCCTGTCTAGCCTCAGTTTTGAGCCTCACTGTGTAGTATTTTAAAAAAAAATCACAGACATGCTCTTTAGATTATATACACACAGGAAAGGAGAAATCAGAAAAAATAAGAGCTGCCGGTTTTTATGTGCAGATCTGCCTGAAACATAACCTTTTACCTAAAATACAAATTTCTGGAAACATCATATCCTACTATGTCTGCCATAAACCACAGATGTACATATATCTATTTTATGACAGTTAACATTTTGTTTGCTTTTATGTGAAATACACATCAAATGGGGGGTGGGGGGGGGCAGAGTAGATGTTTGTTACTATCAAATGCTCCGCCCAAGAGGACAGCACCTATTCTTGAATGCAATGATCAGTTTTTTCCTAAATATGCCAAAATAAAAATAAGCATAGAGTATATAGGCAAAAGCAAGCTGCTTGTTTTCTATGATTTGATAAACTAACAAAGGGACAAATATTGCAATCCTTACTCCATCAAATTTCCCACTGACTTCATTTAAACTATAGGATCAGGCCCAGCCCAGCATCTACTTTAGAATAGCTAATACTTGCACATCTGTGTATCTTACTAAAATTTAAGGACACATCTATAGTGGACTAATCTCTTCTTGGAAAGGAGAAACAAACTGAAAAAAAAAAATCACACTGGGAAAAGGAAAATCTTACAGATTCAAACCTCCTCACAATCAAAAGTGAACTTTGTTGGACCTGTAAACAAAAAATTTGTTGTCAAAAGCCAAGATTCATTAGCAGGAATAAATATCTGGCTTAGCCCAGCCAGTAGGGAAACAACCGTCCCCAGAAACTTTGAGCAAAGCAGGAAGCAAAGAAGGAGTCACAGGTTTCTCTTTGCGCACTTCTGAGACCCCAGCAAGGTGAAGAAAAGCCCCAACCCCTCCAAAAAATAAGATTAAACCTCCCCCAAAATCAGGTGCAGGGAAAGGGGAGAGAACCTGAGCTGGAGGCTGGAAAGAAGCCGGGGGTGAGGAGCCGAAGCAACAAAACAAAGTGAAACCACTTCCAGCCCTGCAGCTGGACTGCCTGGAGCAGGGAGGAGGGCAGGGCAAAGAGGAGGAGTCTTAAAGAGACACAGACTCCTGGTTTTCTCTGCTGACCCTGAGCCTGACCAGCCCCCAGCCGATCTTCAGGGGCTCTGCTGGCCCCTGCCCGGTCCTGCCCCCCCGCCAGCTGCTCTGCTGGCCCGGCCCCGCTCCCCACTTTGACAGCCTGGGGCTGCCCGGCCCCTCCTCCCCCAGCGGCTCAGCTGATCCGCTCCAGGCCAGCCCCGCCCCCACTCCCCTGGCTGAGCCTCAGCCGCTCTGCCGGCCTCGCCCTCCCCGTGCGCGGGGACTGGAAACCCCTGCGCGGGGAGGGGGGGGTCTAACCTGCGCGGCCGCGCTGCCGCGCACCTTAGAGGGAACAGTGCCCCCCGCCCAATCCGCTGGAGCTAGCGGTGGCTCCACCCCTTCCTGCTAATTCCAGGTGGCACGTGCAGCCCGGACTCAGTTTCAGGCCCATGTCCCCTCTCGGTGGCCAGCTCACCAGTGCCGCAGCCTCCCTCCCCCTGGCCTGGCCTGGGCCGGCTCCTTGGCCACCTTGGCAGCGCAGGTAAAGGGGCCTCGGGGGGTGGTGGTTTGGGGACAGTCAGGCAGGCAGCAGTTTAGCATGGGGGGGTGGGAACAACAAGAAGGGATTGGGATGGTGAGCTGGAGAGGTGTGGAAGGGGTTGGGGGGCTGAAAGGGGTGGCGTGAAGAGAGGGGAACTGGGGGGTGGTGGGTTAGCAGGGCTGGAGTGGGGACATGGGGGCAGGAAGCTTAGGGAATGGGGATTGGGGCTGAGGAAGACATTGAGTGGTCTGATTGGGGTTGGTGTTCCAGGGGAAATAGCTGGGGTTGGGGGCAGGCATTTTTTGGGGCAGGGATGAGGGCAGGTGTTTGGGGGGCAGTAGCTGGGGTGGGTGCAGAGGCCCTGGACATGCAGGAAGGGGGCCTGGAGTCCATGAAGGGGGCCCAGACGTGCATGAAGGGGGTCCGAACGTGCATGAAGGGGGCCTAGAAATTTAGGATGGTTCCAGGGGTTAAAGTACACTGGAACGCCCCCAAAAAGCAAGGAGTCTTGTGGCACTTAAAGACTAACAGATTTATTTATTGCATGAGCTTTCATGGGAGAATATCCCACTTCGTCAGACGCTTTGAAGAAGGGGAACTTACAGAATTGGATGAGAATAAATGCAGGGGAGTGTAAGACATGTGATGACCTGATCCCATGCCTTACACTCCCCTGCATTTATTCTCATCCGATTCTGTAAGTTCCCCCTCTTCAAAGCGTCTGACAAAGTGGGATTTTCTCCCACAAAAGCTCAGGCGATAAGGAAATCTGTTAGTCTTTAAGTGCCAGAAGACTCCTTGTTTTTTTTTTTGCTTTACTAGACTAACACGGCTGCCCCTTTGGAACACCCCAGAATGGTTTTCTGGGGCCCTTATTTTAGGGGGCAGTGTTCTGGGCCCCCCTAAAAGTAGATGAATGTGGCAGAACACAGCGATCCTACAAATTCCCCCAGGGCCAGCTGAAGGAAGGGGCTACGGGCTGGGGCAAGCCAGGCACCACCTCCCCTGCTTCCCCTGGAGCCTTCCTGCTGGGTCTGGGCAGTGCATGTGGTCTGGACCCAGTCACTGGCCCATGCCCCCTCTTGCCAGCTGGCCAGCACTGCAGTCTCCCTCCCCCTGGCCCAGCTCCTTGGCCACATTGGCTGTGTGGTAATGGGGCTCGGGGGGGCATTGGGGACAGGCAGGCAGCCAGTGGGGAAAGCGTGGGGGGGTGGGAAGAAGGGCTCAAGTTGGTGGGCTGGAGAGGTGTGATGGGGGTTGGGGGCTGAAGGGGGTGGAGTGAAGATGGGGGAGCTGGAGGTGGGGGATTAGGAGGGCTGGACTGGGGACATGGGGGCAGGGAGTGGGGATTGGGGCTGAGGAGGACATGGGGAAGGAGGCATGTGATGGGGGTAGGTGTTTTGGGGGCAGACATTTGCGGGGCAATAGCTGGGTGGGGGACAGTAGCGGGGATGGGAAGCCTGTGTTTGGGAGGAAGTAGTTGGGGTGGGGGGCAGGCATTTGTGGGAGGCAGTAGCTGTGGTATGTGAAGGGTGCCCACATATGTGTGAAAGGGGCTTGGACTTGTGCGAAGGCAGCCTGGAAATTTAGGAGGGTTCTGAGGCCCGCCAAATTATACTTTAACCCCTGCTTTGGAGCAAGTACAACAGCCAGCTTCTCCACTCTGCCTATCCCTCAGCTAACCAGGGCTCCATGGGCAGGGACAGCCCCAGCAGAACTGGGCAGATCTGTGAAAGTGGATTGGAGTTCACAGGTGATGGCAAGGACAGGGGTGTTCCCATCAGATTGTGTCCCCAGCACTCAGTGGTGGGTCCCAATGCAGCCATTACCATTCCTGGTTGCAGGTAAGCACTGCTTTACACTGGTTGTCAAGATGATTTGTTCAATGACCTCTGCAGACCAGATGCTATTTTCATCTAAACCAGGGATCAGCAATGCAGGCTCAAAGCCACCTGTGGCTCACTGAGCATCAGCTTCTGGCTCCCTGGCAATCTCCTCCAGGGAGCCAGGTGTGCCTCAGGGACTTCTGGCTGGTCCCAGTATTGGGGTCAAATAAGGGGGCTGCCAACTGGTGCATGCCCCAACTCTTGAGCCACCAAGGTCACCCCCACCCTCCCACCAGAACCGCATGAGCTGGAAGCGGCCCAGTGGCCAAACCACAGCCCCTAGCGCTGGCAGGGGGTGTGTGGGCAGCACGCTCCCTTTGTCCCTGCCTCCACTGCCCCATCTATCCCCCACTGGCCATCCCTCCCAAGAGTGGTCATTGGAGAGCTACAGCTTGCGAAAGCGGGGCCCTGGAATGGCCCACTCTGCAGAGTTCAGGCTGCTTTGACCCAGCCACTCCAGGCCTGAACAGAGGCCACCTTGCCCCCAGGCCCTGGATCAGGCCCATTTAGCCCTGGGGTGGCTGGGTCGAAGTGTCCTGAACTTCATGGAGCAGACCATTTCAGGGCCCGACCTCTGCAAGCTGCAGCTCTCCGCCAGCTGCTCTTGGGATGGCCGGCTGGCTGGGGGTAGGCAGGGCAGCATTGCTCCACACCACCAGTGTAGGGAGGGACAGAAGGAGTGCATGCTGCCTGCACACCCTCACCAGTGCTAGGACGCTGTGGCACCAGAGCCATAACTATGGTGGTGCCAATGGGGCTTTGCCCTGGGTGTGCTGGAGCGGCTCAATGGAGCCACTCTATTAAAGGGCTGGTTTTGCAGTGCTGGCTCCAAGCGCTGCTAATCGCAAGAGGCGTGTTCCGATTGGAATGAGCCCCGCACGGCAAAACAGCATTACGGCTCTGAGTGGCACAGTAGCTGGGCCAGTTCAGGATCATGCGGTTGTGGTGGAAGGGTGGGGGGAATTGGCTCTTTTGCTCTGTTGATTGCCGATACCCGATCTAAACAATGTGTAATATTTGCCTTTCTTACATGGCCACCACTTTTTTGAGGGGGTGGGCGGGGCTTGTGTTGTTATGAGACAAGTTCTACAACCCTCAAGTCTGAAGCAAATACTAAGGAACAAACTGTATCCAACTGCATCCTTCTTAATACACCGGCAGCTGATGTCAGACATTTCCCCCAGCACTGCAGGATATGAATGATCCGTCTGTGCCAGGGAGATATTATTTCCTGAGGCAGAAGCTCTGGCAAAATCCTTCAGTTTCTGTGCACCTGTGGAGAGCAAGGAAGTGGAATTCCACAGTGGATGGGCCCATCCTGAAAATACAGCTAGGCCGAATACTTGCTATTATGAATAGTTTAACTGATGTTGGGGGTGCTCACGGGATAAAATGCAATTCAGTCTGAATTAGGATGTCAGAACCAGTGGCCTGACTGCTGACCTCTCTTGACTTCAGTCAGCAAAGTACTCAAACACATGCTTAGCTTTCAGCACATGCCTGGTTCCATGGAGAAAAGAATGCAAGTGTTCACAGGGTTGGATCCCTAGGTGATTCATGAAACCAAAATCAGCTTTTAAAAATCTATTTTATTTAAGCATCATTTGAAAGAATGAAACAGAATTCCAATACTATGGAGGAAAAGGAGCAATGATTTCAAGTTGAAAAGAGCACGTGCTTGATTTCTCCTTTTAAAAATCTTTGTGCATAGGACGTATTGTAAGAAACTGTGTTAAAGTTCACACTTTAATGGGCTTTATTATTTTCAATTGTGTTGTAGAAGCTTTTAAGCACTACAGTCGCAGATCAGCTGTAGAAACACTGAACAAAAAGATGCTTCATACCTCAGATTATTTACTGTTTAATTCATATTACTGACTTTTATTATAGCAAAAGCTGCTTACTAGTGACAAAATTTTTTACATTTCCATTGCATTTATTTCTTTACTCTCAAGTCCTGGATGATAAAGAAAAATGTGTCAATTGACACAGAGAGTACCGAAGCGGAAAAGAAACACAGTAAGAAATAAAGGGAATCTGTGAAATGGCATGTGAAATGTCTTCCTTACATAGAATTGTAGGCTGGGGCAGTAAGTTGGATGCAGAAATCCTTTGCACTGCTAAAATCCTGTGCAATCTTATTCCCATGAGGATTAAGAAGTGGTGCCTTTCCAGAAGGGTGAATTTCACTCTTACTAGTGTTTTGAGTGATGACAATCATTCTGACAATAAACAGCTCATGGACTTAGCGATTCATTATCAGTCTTTAATAAAAGGCATGGAAATGTTGTCAACTGTTACACTTTTATTACAAATCCCGTGAGATTTGGTGTTTTCCTTAGAGCACCAGTTCCTGGAGTCATGTTATTTCATGAGAGAATCTGAGCTTAGTTTAACACCCCTTTCCCTGCACTGTAAATTTCTAGCAGTCAGACTGGCAGAGAAAAACCTTGGGTGACTTGAATACATTCTACAGGGTTCAGAAACCAGAAAGTAAGGGAAAACAACCCAAAATTTATGATTCCCTCCCCCCCACCCCCCAAACCTCCTGAGTTTAGGTCAATCACATGATTTGGGGCTTGACTCATGATATTAAAAGGCTTGGGGCTGACAACAACTAAACCTTCTTGTTCCTGGCTGAGATTTTTTGCTGTGTAGGAGGGCAGATTTCAAATTAGCATCTTTCCCTTCTCTGAGTCCATATTCCAATAAATGTTCATGTCAGATTGTTCTCATCCCATGAAACTTCTAATTAAAAACCTGCTTTCTCACCTTGTTGTTTGCTTTTTCCCTTCACACACGTCTCTGCTAAATAGGCCAACCTGCCATTGGGCTAGAATGTGAGTGGAGTAAAGGATGTGTTGTTATTCTGCTTATAAGTAGTATGTGCTGGGGCCAGTTCTATCTTCTACCCAGTCTCTTAAAGGAAAAGCCAGTTTATATCAATATTTTGGCTCTTATCCTGCAGTCCATCCTTTGAAGCAACGGGCTTATGACCTCATTGAGCTGTAAGGACAGATATAGAAGCATTTAGTGCTTTGTCGAATTGATGCCATAAGGGTGGTCTATCTGCCTGGTTATCTTTCCCTATTTGCTTAGAAGTTTGGCACATGTGAATGAGGATCCTTATGGTACCTGTTTGAACTGAGCATCAGAGATATAATTCACCCCTGTGCAGAGGACAAGGCCTAGCATCAGTTACGTTCGTTTTAGGAATTCCAGCCCCTACTACTTGAGCTAAATAGGAATTCTGTTAGTGGTGATTAACAGGCTCTAAAGCAGGGGCCTCAAACTTGAATCACCATCAGGGCCGCATGAGAACTAGTACAGGGCTGCATAAGGACTAGTGTGTTAGCCTGAGGGCCACACCACTGTAACCTTTTCATTCAATGATATTGCAAATATTGCTAACAATAGTGTTGTTGCAGGCCACAGAAAATAGCTTTAAGGGCCACATGTGGCCTGCGGGCCACATATTTGAGACCCCCTGCTCTAAAGATCTATGGCCTTTACTCAGACACCACTGACATTGACACAAATCTTTCCAGTGGACTTTGCATGTGACTCTTAGTGGATGAGCATTTACAGGACTACATAATCTCTCTCTCTCTCTTACACACACACGCACACAAACACACACACATATACATTGAGGTCAGATTCTAATTTTTGTAAAGAGGCCTTCAGGTACACTTATGCACTTGCTGACCCTTTTGCAGGGCTGTAACTAGGGGTTCTGGTGCCTGGGGCAAGCAGCCCAAAGATGCCCGCCCAGCACCGATCCAGGGCCCATCTATACAGCAGCAGGGAGGGGAGTTGGGACCCTTCCCTGCTGCTGCCAGAGCTGGCAATGGGGGTCCTTACCCTTCTTCCATGGGGAGAAGGGACCCCGTCCTGCCGTGGTAGGGAGAAGTGATCCACCACCGTGGCCATAGCAAGAAGGGGTGATCGCTTCCCTGCCGCAGCCAGAGGCGATGGCTTCCCTGCAGCGCTGTTTTAAATTGATACCCAGGGCAAAGCCCCTTTCGCTCTGCCATAGTTATCCCCCTGCCTTTTTGCATGGCCAGAGAGATACCATGTCAATGAGAATCAGGTTGCCAACCTAATACAGAGCTAGAATAAGATTCAGTGAGTGTAAGGCAGTAAGCAGGCCAGGTTACTCTCAACATAATGAACATTCTTCACTGGATACAAGGGAAGTGAGAGGCTTCAGTTATTATTGAAAGTGAGACTCATTCTTGACTCATCCAGGGTGAAATTCAGAGCTGTACCCAGAGCCAGCCCAGATCTATGCACCATTTCAGAGAAGGGGCAAGAGAAAACACAGGAGGCTTTTCAAGACCACCTTCTAGGATATCCTTATACCTATGAAAAACATACCTTTATTCAAAATTTTGGTGTCACAAGGGCCAGCAGCCATCTCAATGGCCGTACATGTATTATTCTTAAAGTGAAGAATTTTTGCCAGGCATTTAGGGTTTTTAGGAAATTTATCACAAATCACTGAATGAGTATTATTAGCATCCAATTTGAGCAAAAAGAGCAGATCCAATAGCATCACTGCACATTTGACTTTTGACTTCAGACTCTCTTCATTACACCAAATGCTTGGCAAGAAAACTTGAGGTCAGTTTTGGATGCTGAGCACTTGCAAATCTGATCCTGAGAATTTCTGAAATCTAGACTTTAACAGTTCTTTAAAGTGGGTGTAATGCCAGTTATGAAATTAATGTTTCATGTATGTGACCATCTGAATTGTGTGGGTGCTAACACAAGACTAACACAAAGAAATACAAGGACAATGGAACTCTTGCGGGCTTCAGATTTTAATGTCTTGCAGGTGTCCCGAGAGACTAATGCAAGAAATGGATGGATCAGGTTATTGCAGGTAAAGACACAACTCACATTTCCCAGATGTATTGGTAACAGCCTCAGAGATAAACAGTCAGGTGGAGAAGAGAAGAGACAATTTGAGATTTATGATAGTTAAAAGGACACGCATAGCTTTACAGACTCAAAGGAGGTCATGAGAAGAAGCAGTGAACTGGCTTAGTTATGCTCAGAATTTCCCCTTCCATCCATTTCTAAACTTGGTTACTTTGGCTTCTGGAATGGCACCTGGCAGCAAGGCTTCTGCTGCTGCTGCTGCTGCTGCTGCTGCTGATCTGGATGGCAGGGCTTCTGTGGTTTACCACAGCAAGACCCTCCGCCATCATGGCAGCCACCACTCCCACTGCCGTGGCAGCCTCCACCCCCCAGGCAGTGGTCTGGTTTGCGGCAGTGGTCTTTCTCCTGCTGGGAGCACATCTTTCTGTAGCTGGGGGAACCCTGAAAGACAGAGACAAACCTTTAGTGGTTGCAAATGCAAAGGAATCTGCCTGTGATCCCCCTTTTTTCTAATGCTTCCGATGGTGGGTCTTTTGTGCTGAGTACTTGAGCATTTGTCATTAACCCTCTCTGTTGAGACCTACAAGGAGGCTGGCACCCATTTTTGCCACTTCAGACCTACTCTCTGCTTCTGGTCTACAGCAGGATTTCTCCAGCTGGGTGCAAATACTCCTGTCCAGAGGCCAGAAGAACCTGCACACCTTTCACTGATTCCCATGCTGCATACTTTGCAATCCTATTAGAAGGGGAACAAAAGATGTTGGAATGCCTCTGACAAAAAGTTCTGAGGCTGAGCATGGGTCCCTTTTCAAAGGGGAGCCCCACTTTAACATCCTCTGCCTACATAAAACTTCAGCAAGGGAATTTAGCATTGGCAAAAAAGGCCCATGGGGTGTTCAGAACTTCCTCATTGTCCAAAGACTGACTCCATTACATTTTTTTACACATTCCAGGCACAGAAGCAGTGAGATCCATATTCAGGAAGCCATCAGTTTTCCTGACAGTTTATAGGTGTTTGCTTACATTTTAGCACATACTCAAGCTCTCTCCCCCAGCAATCAATGAGAGTTAAGTTAAGGGTGTGCTCAGGTGCTTTCCTGAATTGGGACCTAAATTAGTTCTTAGGCAGGGCTTCAGAGGCTGCCTTAGGCTATTTGGGGCCCTCGGCGAAGGCCCATTGTGGGGTCCCCATAAGCCCCCGTGACACCTCCCCCACAGCCCTGGCTCCCCACTGTTGGCCCCACCACCCACAGCCCCAGTTCTCCACTTCCCTTGGCTCCAGTTCCCAGCCGCTGGCCCCGGCTCCAGGCCACCAGGCTCACCCCTCCCCACAGCCCCAGGTCCTCACCTCAGGCCCCAGCTGCCCCTCTGGCAACCTGCCAGTTGCTGGACCCCCCCAGCATCTTCCACGCTGGTGCCCTGACACCCTCCCCGTCCCTGCTGGCTCCCCGTCCCCGACCCTCCCTAGAGGGCCCCTTCACCCACTTACCTGGCCACTGGAGCTGCTTCTGGCAGATTTAAAGACTCCCAGCCTGGCGCAGCTGCCTGCCGGCTAGAGGGCTGGCTCACTCTGCCCTTGGGCTGGCTGTTCCCCACCCCCCAGACTGGAACAGCCAGCCCAGGGGAGGGGTGTGAGAGCAGATGTCAGCCTCTGGGCTGGCCTGCTCTGTCCCTGGGTCAGCTGTTCCCCATCCTGGGGGTGGGGCGAGACAGTCCGGAGCAGGGGCTAGTTTCGGCCCCCCCCAACTCCCCGCACAAAAGCCAGCTAGGGGACCGCATGGCATGCCGGACCTGAGCTGGACCTGGATATGGCTGGATGCCTTTGAGTTTGGTGAAACAGGCGACCACCCCTGCAGTATGCTGGGGCCCCTTACTGCTGGGGGCCGTAGGTGGCTGCCTGCTTCACCTACCCCAAAAATGGCCTCTGCAGGGTTTGATCCTTCATGCATTGAACTCAGTGGTGAAGCTTCCAGCCAAATCTGCAGCAGAGGACCAAGTCCCAAGGGAAGAAAGTCAGCATTGTCGGACTTACCCTGAATGTTAAGAAGAACTTGTGAAGAGAAGGGACGATGAGCTAATGAGGATCATTGAGACAGAAGTCCTTTTATACAGTTTTCAAGACCTCTTACCTGGAAATGAAACAGTTTTCTGGCATGGTGAGCTACTCATTTAATAGCCGACTACTGCTCTAACTACCCATTGTTACATGATGCATTCTCACTTAATATTGGTATCTTCCCTTTGTATCTTTTGGCTTGCCTGTGCCACATAAGAATGTAATTGCTGGCCTCTCTTGTTCTTAGATGAGATGGCAAAAATGTGGGTGGCTTTGATTTCCCAACATCTCACTGGTATGTGGTTCAGTTTTACAAATTTAAAGCTGTACATACTTCCAGATCCACCTCCTACAGCTCTGGATCAAGAGTGGGATTAAAAATCAATGGGATCTGTGCTCCTAAATTTCCAGAATCTGGTAGGCAGAGATCTTTCTACATTGTAGCTGGGTGTGAGTCTCACAGTCCAGGTAAACAGACTAGAGCTAGGCCTGATAGAGTTAGTAGGCTAAAAATAACCATGTAAATAGTACAGCTGGGATCATCCAAACTCCATCCAGGGGATTGGGCCTGCTTGAAAGCCATCAATGTCCATACCTCCTCTGAGCAAGTTTATGAAGGAATGTAGGTACCTAAAGATTCAGACAGACCTCTAGTGGGATTCACAAAAGACCCTGAGTATGTTAAGTACCTAGCTCCTATTGAAAGGTTTTGTAAATCCCATTAGTTTCTGATTTGCTTCGTCAGTACCAAGTCTAGTTAGAATCATAGAACCATAAGGTTAGAAGGGACCTCATGAGGTTATCTAGTCCAACCCCCTGTAAAAAAGCAGGCCCACTACCACTAAATCATCCCAGCCAGGGTTTTGTCTAACCAAGCCTTAAATATCTCCAAAAATGGAGATTTCACCACCTCCCTAAGTAACCCATTCCAATGCTTCACCACCCTCCTAGTAAGAAAGTTTTTCCTAATATCCAACCTCGATGTCCCTAGCTGTAACTTGAAACCACTGCTCCTTGTTCTGTCCTCTTTCACTACTGAGAACAGTCAAGTTCTCTTATCCTTGGAGCACTCCTTCAAGTAGTTGAAGGTTTCTATCAAATCCCCCCTCAGTCTTCTCTTCTGCAGGCTAAATAAGCCTAGTTCTTTCAATCTCTCTTTACAAGTCTTGTGCTCTATTTTTTTGATCTTTTTTTTTTTCCCCTCAGCTTGACTCTTTCTAATTTGTCCACGTCCTTTTTGTAGTGGGGTGCCCAAAACTGAACACAGTATTCCAGATGCAGCCTCACCAGTGCTGAATAGAGGGGAACAATCACATACCTTGATATGCTGGCAACACTTCTCTTGATGCAGCCCAGTATACCATTGGCTTTTTTGGCAACAAGAGCACACTTTTGACTCATATCAGCTTCCCATCCACCATAATCCCCAGGTCCTTTTCTACAGTGCTGCTACTTAGTTGATCGCTCCCCAGCCTGTAGCAGTGCATGAGGTTTTTCCGTCCCAAGTGCAGGACTTTGCACTTGTCCTTGTTGAACCTCATGAGCTTTCTATTGGCCCACTGTTCCAATTTGTCTAGGTCTCCCTGAATCCTTTTGCTGCCCTCCAACGTGTCTACTGTTCCCTCCAGCTTGGTGTCATCCACAAACTTACTGAGTATGCAGTCTGTTCAATCATCCAGATCATTAATGAAAATGTTGAACAGAACTGGCCCCAGGACTGATCCCTGGGGCACACCACTTGTTACTGGTTGCCAGCTAGACAGTCAGCCATTGATTCCTAGTCATTGAAACCACTGATCTAGCCAGTTCTCTATCCACCTTACAGTCCACACATCCAACCCATACTTCCTTAACTTGCTGACGAGAATGCTGCGGGAAACCGTATCAAAAGCCTTGCTAAAGTCAAGGTATATCATGTCAATGGCTCTTCCTACATCCACAAATCCAGTCATCTCATCATAGAAGGCAATGAGGTTGGTCAGGCATGATTTACCTTTGGTGAATCCATGCTGACTGTTCCTGATCACTCTATTTTCCTCCAAGTGTTTCAGGATGGATTCTTTGAGAATCTGTTCCATGATTTTTCCGGGGATTGAGGTGAGGCTGACAGGTCTGTAATTCCCTGGATACTCCTTTATTCCTTTCTTGAAGGCAGGTGCTATATTTGCTTTTTTCCAGTCCTCCAGCACCTTCCTTGTTTGATATGATTTTTCAAAGACAATGGCCGGAGGTTCTGCTATCTCGTCGGCCAACTCTCTCAGCACCCTCAGATGCAGTTCATCCGGTTCCATAGACTTGTGCACATCCAACTTCTTTAAGTAGTTCCTGACCTGATCTTCCATCACCTAAGGCCTCTCTTCTTCTCTCCAATCAGCTGGACCCACTGTAGTGAGCTGGTAGCTGGCCCTCCCTGTGAAGACTGAAGTAAAAAAGGCATTAAGCGCTCCAGCCTTTTCTGTATCCTCCACCACAAGGATACCTGTTCATTGTCATGGGTGAGCCCATCTCAGGAAACTGGATGAAACTTTATGAAGTTTGGAAGAAAAGAAAGTATAATTCCAAAGGAATTCCTTGTAAAAACCTTTCAAAGTGCTCAGAAAGGAATAAAAGAAACCACAACAAAAAGGTTCCATGAGTTGTTTTTTGCCCAAGATTTAGATGTTGATTTTGAGTCAGGAAAATGCTCAACTACATGTTTAACATTAAGCCTGAGAGTAGTCCTAGTGGGGCTCTTATTGTTCATTGTGAGTATTTGGATGGCCAACACAGTCATAAAAATGTTTGAGTCCCACAAATTTTCATGCATTTGATAACAGTGATCTGAACATTCACAACAGAAAATGCATCATTTCATTTTAATTATTCATCATTCTCCTCTTCAAAACAGTTCAGCCATTTACTTAAGGACTCTGGTGGCCAACCAGATATTATAATGATGGAATAGCCTGGAGCTGAAGCAAATGATCTTTGAATGACCCATGGGTCGAATTTTGTCTGTGTGCATAGTCAATCGAAATCTGGCCTGGATTGAAACCAATGCACAAAAAGAATAAATGGCTATATATGCAATGAATAAAGATGTAACCCGGACACTACTAAACCCATTGGTGTGCGAGCATCGAGGAATTGCTCGTGATCCTGGTTTTGGCCCTGTCTCTTAGTGAGGCTCCCTCTATGGAAGATGTTTCTTGAATTTCTAGATGTACATTTGGACTTTTATTTAACATAAATTTATATTAAAAGATTGGGCTTAAATGGTCTTTCTAACGATTGACTGAAGTAACAAATAGATTTACTTGTTGAGATAGACTAAGGCAGAGAAAAATTTGGAGCATATTTTCCTGCTTCTAATAATTCCTAACTCTTATATAGCATTTTCCCTCTGATGATCTCAAAGTGCTTTACAAATGGAAGCCAGTGTCATTGTTCTCATTTTACAGAAGAGGAAACTGAGGCATAAGAAAGGGAAGTGACTTTCCTGTGAGGACCAATAGACTAGGGGCAAAGCCAAAAACTGAACTGAGTCAGTATCTTCACAAGCTAGGGGACCGAAGTCTTTTTTTTATCCATAAATATGCTCCAATATTGGCAGCAGTAGGGCCAACCTCCCCCATCTCTGCTTCACTCCTCTGACCTTGAAAAATTGCTTCAATAAGGTTATATGGTAGTTGCATCTCCATATAACCTATCAGTATCACCCCCTCCATTTTATTCAAGTTTTTATATCAAACCCATCATCATGGTGGAATCTGAGCATCAAAAAATGGAGAAACTGAAGCAGAGAGAGTTGAAATGACAGCCAGCCAGCAAAAGAACCAGAAATAGAATCTTCCAGTTTGGCAGGACTAACATAGTGTTGTGCTGGGACTTCAACTTTTCTGCTAGGTTCTATTTATTATTAATTATTTTTATTTGTATTTGGCAGCATCGATATGCTCCAGTTTTGGATCAGAACCCTGCTGGTGCTAGGTGCCGCAGAAACACAGAGCAAAAAGATGTCCTGGGCTCCAAAGAGCTCATTGTCAGAGTAAGATTTATTTGATTGTTTCTTTACTCTCTCAGTCCACTGCCCCCCACTTGTTGTGTTGTTGAATTCTGTGAGTCACATGGCTTGTGAGATTTGTGGAGCATGGACTATCTTCTTTGGTACATCTGTGTTTGGTGCCTACTGTAGTGAGTTGCCAAGTGCTGCTTTAACGGGAATAATCTGAAATAGTGAGAACTCTGGTGTGCTGATTCTCAGGCGTCAGGGCGACGGCTGCCTATTGCACCTTTTTTTGGTAATACCAGAAAGGAGGTAAAATAAGTTGCTGATGGAAAAACTATTGCACTGTGCCATGGGCACGGACCAAGAGTTTCATTCTTCCTGGGCCTGGAGCAAAGCATTTTGGGGGTAAATATGTTCAGCACACATTTGATCTCATGCCTTGCTGCCATCTCATTACCAGGCCCACAATGGGAGATCCTCTCTGAAAGCATTGGTTATTGAAATCATCAGGCTGAGTGTCACCTAAACTGTTCATTACAGCTCAGTTAAGTCCTGACCGATCTCCCACAGCAGGTTCTTCTTGGGATAGCAAGCAGATGATGCGCTGATGGCTGCAGGTGGGTGGGAGATGATGAACAAAGTGCGTGGCAGCCATCTTCACACAGAAACACTTCTTTGACTAGCTTGAAACAAATGTTTGTTCTTCTTCGAGTGCTGCTCAGGTGCATTCAGTAATAGGTGTATCCGTGCCGGAGCACCAGATTGGCTGGAAAACTTTTGTCCCAGCCTGTCAGGAGAGGGTAGGCAGCCTCCGCCCCTCGTGCCACCCCATGGCTATATATATGGCCGCTTCCCGACCACTCCTCAGTTTCATTTCTTCTGCCTTACGTGTCGGATCTGGAATGTCCTCTCCTTGCTAACGCAAGCAGCCTGTCCTCCTCCTTTGAGCTTTTCACCCAATTGGGAATACCTCTTTGTGGACATAGTTCCACAACAGGAGACTTCCACCATCGGGCTGAAACACTGTCGAATATGCAGGGTTTAAACCCTGCTCCGAGTGCGGCAAGGCCTTCCCCTAGGATGATCCCCATGGGAAGTGCCTCCGGTGCCTAGGCAAAGACCACCTGGTCTCAGCCTGGTCCCTATGTCTCTCCTTTAAACCTCGGACCATCAAGGAGAGGGAACAACAGCGCCATGCCTTAGCCTCTGAGCAGGCTTGGGACTCTTCACCCGAGACTTTGGATTCCCACCTGGCGCCGAGACCTGGCTCGGCACCGGAGCCCACACGGCACCGTACCACTGGTAGCTGCCGTTGCACAACCTCAGTGCCGATTCCGGCACCTCGGCACCAAGCTGGCACCCCGGCACCACTCGAGGTCGCCCCTGGCACCCCGGCACAGTCCGGTATTGCCAGTACCTGGATCACCCTGGCACCGTTCACCAGCATCTCCAGCACCATTGGCCCGGTACAACCTGGTGTCGCCGGTGCCAAGTTCACTTCAGCACCGACCGCAGTCACCCTTGGCACCGCAGACTCGGTACAGCCTGGTACTGCCGGAGCAGGAGCCCTCCCAGCCAGATAGCCCCCCTTCCCTAGGCGAGGACTTGCCACGGGGCCACTTGGAGTCGCTCCTCGTGCCGTCAACCCCTGAAGCGGTGGAGGCCACTCAAGCCCTCCTCCTGCTTCCCACACTACCTGCCCCAATCCCAGCCAGAAGGGGCAAACTGGCCTTTACGTTTAAGGCCTGGGTCCATCGTGGGCATTGCTGTCCCTCGCCATACAGCCCTCTGTCGTCTACTCCATTGGGCCCTGGTACCATAGGGCCATCCTCATGGCAACATATCACGTTGCCATCACCGGTACCACCCCTGGAGTCTTGCTCTCCTTGCCCCGCTTCCAGCCTGGAGGAAGGGCCACTGAGGGGCTCCAAGTGACCTCAGTGCCGCACTTTGGCACCATCGCTGTTCCATTTCCACCCACAGGAATGGTCCCTCTGGGAGACCCCCCCCCCATCATGGCAAGCTCCTTGTACTGCCCTGTCCCTGGCACCAGGTTCCTATATGGGGAATCTGTTGTTGCAGTTTGACTTGTTGTGCCACACTACAGCCCATCTTGGAATGGAGGTACAGCCCTTGGGGCCCCCTCGGGATACCCTCTTCGGGCCAGCCTTTGCCTCAGCAGAACCCCTGACAGTCCCACTTCATCCAAGTGTCTGGGACCTCACGTCATCCCAGTGGCAAAGCCCAAGCTCTACTGCCCCGGTTTTGGACACGGCGAGCATTAAATACCGGGTCCCCAAATTGGACTTCCCTTCCCTCGCCAATCACCTGGTCTCCCCAAGGGACGTGGTGCAAATGGTGCTTGGCCTGGGGGAGCCCCCTAGTGACCTCCTCTCATCTTCCAGAGAAGCCAGGGAACTGGACCTCTTGAGCCGTAAGGTCTACTCCTCGGCCTTCCAGTTATGGGTGCAAACAACCAAGTTGTATCCAGCAGATACTTGCTGGATGTGTGGGAGTCGGTCATGAAATTCCAATGTTTGCTCCCACCACAAGCCAGAGAGGAGTATAATGCCTTCCTAGAGGAAGGTAACATAATCTCCCAGGACATCCTCCTCTTGGCCTGTGACACGGTGGATACAGCTGCCCACACTATGGCCTCAGTGGTAATTATCCGCCGAGTGGCCTGGCTCAGGGAGGCTAGAGTGACCCCTAATGCACAGCAGGTGGTCCATGACCTGCCTTTCGGAGGGGATGCCCTGTTCCCTCCAGAAACCCTATTTGTGGTGGGCACCGCTCAGGACCCCAGGGGAGAGGCCAAATAATTCGACATCCTCCCTCCCGGATCCGCCCCTCCCACATAGGCCTCTTGGGGCAACGCCCCCTCCCCTCCAATTCTCACTCATCTACAACATCGTGGGAATACAGGCAAGCCTTTTCCTTTCACTTCTACCATCCTGTTGCTAGGGTGCTGAGACCTTTTCCCCTCTCTCACCTGTAAGGAAGGTGCCTGCCTGATTGGCTGCCACCCTATTCTTGAGACATCCGGGATGCAATAGATTTCAGTGCATCGTTGCAGTTGACAGTTGATGCCCTGTCCCTCCCTTTGTGGGGGAAGGAACGGGTTTGATCGGGACCAGCTTCCTCTTGGGCTACTGTGACCATGGCAGTGTTCCCTCTAAGAGCCTTAGGCAGCTGAGCAACTCGCGTTGATCGCTGCGTGCCCCCCCATGGACCCGATCCTGCCGCCCCCCACGGGCCCGATCCTGCTGGCCCCCTCCCCATGGGCCTGCTCCCCTGGTTACCCCCCAGCCTGCCCAACCCCTCCCCGCAAGCCTACCCTGCTGCTGGAGCAGCAAGGCCCAGCCACACCTCCTGGGGCCAGAGAAGCACTAACGAAGCATGCTCAGACATTTTAATAACCCCCTGCTCCAGAGGAGCTCTCAGCTGGGACTCTGGCTGCTGGCTCTGCGCAGCTGGCAGCCTTCCTTGTGCGGGGGAGCTGTGTTGGGCTGTGCAGCCATGCGCCTGCACAGCTTAAAGGGAACATTGGATCACGGGCGCACTAATTCCAGCCGTGTACCCTCCCTGATCTTGGGCGGACACAGACCATGCCAGCCAAACCCCTCTGCACTGTCAGTACATCTGTACCGAGGTCCATTCCTAGACATCCTCAGCAGCTGCTACTTTGGGCACCCAGGGTAGATCCGCCCCCCCCCCTTTTCCTCACATACCCCTCAATGACAACGCCTGTGCTGGTTCGTGACAGGATGGGTCTTGCCAGGGACAAGAAGCGTGTCTCGTAGTAGCCCCAGCTACGGCTGCAGAGGCTCCAACATGTGCAGACACGGCGTTCATCGGGACGCGGAACTGCTTCTGTTTACCCAAATGCCCTACATCAGGGAGGCCCCATTCTCATTCCTGGTTTGAGGAGGACACCCTCCCCTTGCGAGCATACCGTCGGCATGCTGAGTAGACCAGCTCTACTGGGGCTCTCGACACCTCGGCTCGACGAGAACCTCCACTACCCTATCTGTCAAGTGGGATGTGTTCACATCATCATGGCGGACCTTAGCCTCCAGGGAAGGCCAAGGCAGCCTGGTCCAACCCCTGCCACCCTATAGCCCCCTTCTTCACAGAATCTGAGGCCCTGTAACAGTCCCTTCCCTTGCGGGCAACCTCAGTTGTTATCAGGACACCTTATCCTGGGAGTCCTTGTCCTAGGTCCACCCTACCAGAAGCAGTGGCCAGTCACATCTTCCCCTTACTCCCCCGCTTCACCCGCAAAGCAGAGACCTAGTGTACCTGACTTGGAACCTTCAAGATCAGGGAACTTATAGGGATGGGGCCAACATCGCTTTTCCCATGGCAGGGGAGCAGCAGTGGGATACCTTATCTTGGGCCTTCTACATCAGCCCCCACTTTCGCGGCATCAGTCCCTTGTCATAGCTGGGTGAAAGGCTGCACTCCAGGCATGGAAGCTCCTCCACCGAGTTGCTTGTAACTGCCCTCCTCAGCCCCCCTGCCTTTTAGACACACATACCCTGGCAGAGGGCACTGCTCCTTGGGCGCGCATCAAAACCCACTATACCTGGTTGGGGATCTGCAGTTGAAACCATGGGGTCACCTGCATGTGAAGTTGGTGACGACCCTATGAGGACGGTTGTTTCCCTCACCTCCTTGAGGGACCAGAATATATATGTGCTCATACATATGTAATAGATAGAGGGAAACAGGTCCTGTTTTTTCCGAAGTACTCAGAGGCTTGTATCCCCCGCAAGGTCCCCTGGTTGGACATAACCCTATGCGTTGGGTTCTCTAAACCCAGGGTACCACTACGATACTGCGGTTGATATCTTGCGGGCAGCTTCACTTCCTAGCTGGTGGGAAGGTGATCTCCCCTTCCCCTGGCAACTGTATTTTTAGGGGTAGCTGTGCCTCAACATATCTTTCCTCTGGTGCTCACGTACACACAATGTAGCTGCGGCAATATCCTTCTCTGGTGGTGCCCTAGGCATGCGAGACTGTATCCCTAATACAGTGCCTCTATGAGCCCTTTGGCCACCTCAACTGGGTGGCCAAGCGGTAGCTGACATTGTTCCCCGCCTTCCCTTTCCCCTTTCTCGTACAGTCCTTGTGTTGCTGGAATCCCACAGGATTACAGACCAAAAGCGGGCTCTCCCCATGAGTTCTCACGCTACCAAGGCTCTTATAGGTACCAAACCATCACCGCTGCCTCAAGCCATCACGCCGCCTCGTGGGTGCTAGTGTCCTGGAGTACCCTTCCAGAGAAACCTGGATTCCGCTACCATACTCGGCTGGAAGTGCGCACTTTGCGTACTAACCTGAGATCCTGTAGCCAGCATGCCCTGTGCCTCCAACCACACCACTTTTGGCTTTGGCCTTCAGTGTTCTGGCTTGAAGTGTCTTGCTCAGACCCCTCTCGATCGATCTAGGGGTCCCCTTTCCCCAGTGGAACTACGTAATTTCACTCCTACTCTCATTGACCTGGCCCTGCTAGGGCTGGTCGTGGCCAGTCCAAGGGATAAGGTTCCTCCCTCTTGCGGCTACCTGCATAGTCCGCAGCCACGCTGGTTAGACCATGACTCTTTTGATCCCGGCTTGGGCCTTGATGTGCTCAGTCCAGGGATAACGTTCATCCCTTCCATGGTTTCCTGTGCAGGCCACACTCATTGTGGCTAACCCTGTACCCATGGTCTCCAGCATTTTTCCTTATGAGCTCACGCTGTAAGGACTTTTTGCCAGACACTTGTCTTCTGGTCTTCGTACCTTGTGCTATAACACTTAGGTGGAGCATCTATGTTTTCACGTTGTGTTCTTCATCCTCATTATGGTGACCTCGGTCCATTCTGCCCACACTCATATGTCCCGGCGGGTTTGGCCCTGCCCCTGACTTTGGGTCGGCCCTCACTTGTTGGCCTTTCAGTGCCATGCCAAGAGCCTAGATCGTCTCTTGGCTCTGGTTAGAATCTTGCTTGCTGGGCTTCTTCCCATCTGGGGCGTTTTGCTGTGCTGAAGGCAGAAGACCCAACTCCACCTGCCATCCATCAGCATGGCTAGTAGTCACCTATTACTGAATGCATCTGAGCAGCGCTCGAAGAAGAATGGTGGGTTACTCACCAGTAACTGTCCTTCGAGATGGGCTGCTCGGATCCATTCAGGTCCCTCCCCTCCATCCCCGCATCTGGAGTTGGCGACTCTGAGGAACTGAGGAGGGGTCGGGAGGTAGCCGTATATATAGCCACGGGGTGGTGCGAGGGGTGGAGGCCGCCTTCCTTCTCCTGATAGGCTAGGACAAAAGTTTTCCGGACAATCCGGTGCTCCGGCACGGAGACACCTATTACTGAATGGATCTGAGCAGCCCATCTCGAAGAAGGATGGTTACTGGTGAGTAACCCACCGTTTCTTAGCCTTGGCTCAGAGGTGGCAGCCTGTCAGCCTGACAGATGTGATGGACAGACTCCATAGCTGTCAAACCGTTACATCAAATTTACATTGGCTGTGTTTTTGTGAGGGAGAAACTGAGTTCTAGCTCCAAGGGAAAGAGTTACTGAGCTGCCCCTGGGAACTAAATTCAGTGGGGAATAATTACTAAGTGCTGGTCTATACTGCTGCATGATTTCAGCGGCAACGAAGGGAGATATGTAAGGTATTAGAAATTCCTTGCATATCTCCCTCTGATTGTCTATCTTCTATTTAACACGCTGTCTTCAGTAGCCTGAAACAGAAGGAGACCCTTTCCTTTTGACTCAGCCCTACTCCTTCGGTGAGGGTGTTCTATCAGTGTTGGCTTATTGATTGGTTGAGTGGGTCTTGACAGACCCGAGCAGGGAGATCGATCTGATGGCAGTGAAGTCAGTGAAGACAAGCCCAAAGATGTGCCGTGCCTGGTGCGGGGGAGGAGATTACACAGACTAGTTTGGACCAGGTTTAAGTGATCCAGGAGACAAAGAAAGATGGGGGAGGGGTTAAAAGGATCATCCTGAATTGGCTGAATGGCTCATTATGATCCAAAAACTGATAGGTTGTAATGGAGCAGGGAAAAATTCAGCTGGAAGGGGAAGATTAGATGCTAAGAGCTCAGTCTATTTAGTTTAACAAGGTGAAGGGGAAAGGGAGACTTGATCACAGTCGATAAGTATTGACATAGGGAACAAATATTTAATAATGGCATCTTCCTTTTAACGGAACATGGTCTAACACAGTCCAGTGACTGGAAGTTGAAGTCAAACACATTCAGATTGGAAATAAGGCACACGATTTTCATAGGAAGGGTAACTGACCACTGGAACAGCTGACCCACGGTTGTGATGGGTTCTGCATCACTGATAATTTTAAAACCAAAATTGGATGTTTTTCTGAAAAATCTGCTGTAGGAATTATTTGGGGGAAGATGCCTATCTTATGTTATCCAGGAGGTCAGACTAGATGGCCTGGAAAGCCATGAACATTCCAGAGTTTCTGTGAGTAGCTTATTGTTTTATGATAGGTTTTTCCTGTTATGTTTTTTGTCCTAAAATACATGTCCTGTGCTCTGTGAGAGCTGGCTGGTTGCTGGGAACCTGTCATTCTTCCAGAGGGAGAGGGAAGAGCAGGGGCTGGCTGGAATAAGGTCAGACTTCTGGGATAATTTTAATGAATTGCAGGGGGGCTGCAAACCTGAATGGCTGATGGGATGTTCTCTGCAAGGGCTTTGAGAGTGCAGCTATGCTTCAGTTAGATGCTGCTGACCCAGGCCAGCTGTCACAGGTGTGGGCTAAAGGGCTATTTACCTGCAGGGTAGACATTCTGACTTAGCTTCAGTTTTGGGACTGTCCTTCCTCAGAGAGTCCTACAGCCCAGGCTCCAGCCTGATCCCAAACATTTAAAGCAAGTTAAATATCTGCTTTGCTCAAGCCCTGCAAGCCTGGCATGGGCCAACTGTGGGTTTTTAATTGTGGGTAGACCTGCCTTGGAACTTGTTTTTCCACTTAGTGTGAAAGAGCCTGAATTCAGTGACCACCCCGGCCTGTGGCACCAGGTGCCATTTCTGCTGGGGTTTTGTGGAGGGTGGAGGGCATGTGTTAGGAAGGGATGGAAGGGCGGAAAGGAATTTTTGCACGTGTCTGCCATAATGATGTTGATGCTCCTGGGGTTTTAGCTGGATATTAACTGTGCATTAGGGCATCTTGGTCTCATGGAAAGGAAACTTGATTGTTATTATCATTAAAAAAAATGTGCCGCGGGACTTCTTGCTTGTTTTGAAAAGAAGAAAAAAGACCTGGGTGGATCCCAATTCACAAACCTGTGGTCAAATTCTGAAGTCCTTCTTTAACCAAAATAAAATAAAATAAAATCACTCCCCTCTTCACAGGGAGTTATGCCTGAGTGAAGATTGCTTATATACCATGTAAGGACAACAGGAGGTGATTTTTTGCTAATTGATGGTACAAACTAGAGGCCTCAGAGCTGGCCTAAGGTTTCTTGCTGCCGTAGGCCAGCAGGGGTTTTGGCACCCTCCCACCCAGTTGCTGACAGAGTGGCACTGCTGCCAGGATCTGAACCCAGCCGGGAATCCGGCTGTGAACAGGAAGTGGCGTCACTGCTGGGATCTGGCCGTGGGCAGCAGTCCGGCCCCAGCTGGGGAGTGGCACTACAGGTGGGTGTCTGGCTGTGGGCGGGGAGTGGAGCAGCCCCAGCCCAGCCCCTGGTGCCCCCTAATTGTTGGCACCCTAGGTGACTGCCTGGGTCACCTCTGTGGAAGAACTAGCCCTGCCCAAGGTGACTATTGTAGCAAATAGGTGGAAGGGAAGTATTCTTTTAGGCTGACTTGTATCTTTGCTCTCTGTATTGGGAGAGATATGGAAGTTGCATGAGCCCTCCCCCCACCCCCTTCCTCTGGGAGGGTATGTGTCAGGATCTGGTAGTAGCCTAGCCAGGAACAGGCAAAGAGAGGAGGTGAATAGGAGAAAATGTGATGTCAGTCTGCATGGCAGCCAGGACGGTGAGGACCCATACCCTGCAATGGGCTCTAGGAGATTATTTCCCATCCTTCTCTGGGGCAGAGAGGTGCTGCTGAAGAGCTAAGCCTTACGTGGGTGTCTCTGAGATACAAAGCCACCCCAAAGGTTTTTGGTGCCCTAGGTGAACTGCAATTTTGTCATCCTCATTGGGGGCAATTCTTTCATTCATAAGAGATAACATATAAATATATTTTTTAAATAGAAAAAATCTCACTTCCATCTAATCTGGTGCCCATTAAAGCCTGGCACCCTAGGCAACCATCTAGTTCACTTATGTGGTTGAACCAGCCCCGCTGAGATACAGTGTTTCGGCAAGCAGCATATGTAATTCATTGGTCTGGGCCAAAGGCAGAGCCAAGCAATTTGTGGGGCTCAAAGCAGCAGTGATTTAACCATCACGTGGCGGCATGTGACCGTGATTGCAGAGAATGTGACTGCCTCAGAGAGCAGGTGGTGCAAGGCAACTGAGGGTCCAGTCACCCAGGATGGAATTAGGCCACTTCACTGGTGTTAACACCCTCGCACTTGCACAAATTGTCCTGGAATCTTAATCAAGCACTGGTGGTGTTTTGCGACTCACCTGAAAAATAAACCTGGCAGCCTCCTTAATACTATCCACAGGAGGGGGACAGTGCGGTACTCCCCAAGAGGCAGAAAAGCACCCTCTTCTCAGACTCCACACCCCCCAGTAAGCACCAGCTGGGTAGTTCATAAATAACTCTTTAAAAAGCCCAACCCCACTTTGGTTGTGTGATAGCACCTTTTTTCCTCACTGATCATTTCACAGGATTTAGTTGGGATGTGTTTCAGGTGCCAGGTTTGGCTCCACCTTTAAATTTACTCAAAGGTCTGACCAATTGTTATAATTTTTATTTCCAATTTTAGTGCCAATTTGTACCTATTTTAAGGGTTTCTTTAACTGCAGTTGAGCAAGAAGAAAAACTCTATAGATAGTGAGCAGAGCTGGTCAAAAAGGAGGAGATGGCAAATTCTAAGCATTTGAAATTTCAGGTGGCCCCAACATGGGACAAAAGGCACCGTGGACTTTTTGAAAAATGAAATGTTCAAAAATATTTTATTTTCTTTATGTTAACCTTTTTGTTTCAGTAAAGTCAAAATTTGCATTATAATTAATGATATAAGATAAGGCTGAATCATGTGGGTAACTTCCCATAGAAGATTTCAACAAAAACCATTGTGTGCCTGCAAAATGTTTTGACGGAATGAAATCAGTATTTCTTGGCAGATTTTTGACCTGCTATAAAATGAGTATTGTTCAAAAACACACAGACCAACTTTAGTACCTAGTGCTTGATGGGATTTTTGGAAAAGTTTCAGGGAAGTCACTTAGACAATGGAGATGTGAAAGGAGTTTCTGTAGCAGTTCTGGCTGGCTGAGGTCTTGTGAAACTGGTAATTCTAATGCGCCTGTTATTTAAGTGTGTCGAGACCCCTACAGCTTTGCATAGGCATCTTATTTTAGTTATTTAAATTGAAATACATAAATGTTGATGGGGACAATGCACTTCTATTACACACCAACCTTCCATCTGACATACAGAGGATAAAAGTTAGCTAAAGCTGGGAGCTAGGGTATGGAGGAAGGAAGGGTGGTCTAACAGCTATGGTACTGAGTAGGACTTAAATGCAACAGGGTTCAGTTACTGGCTCTGGCACAAACTTCCTAAATGACCATGGGCAAGTCACTTAGTCTGGTCATGACTCAGTTTCCTAGGAGTAAATGGACACAAACCCACTGAGGATTGCAACATGTGGCCATTACAGTAATGAGGTAAATGTATGTAAACAGGGGGGGCTCTTCTAGCTCAAGCTATTCTCTTTTTGGGAGGTCCCAGGTTCAAATCACATGGGAGGATGTCACACCATCTGCTATGCAAACTTTAGGGGAATCTTAAGTTTTGCATTTATTGTCAAGCATGAATTTGAACAACTGGCTCCATCTTTATTATGTATAGATAGGTGGGCCTAGTTTTTCCCTCTAGAAACCCCTTGTGTGTGTTATCAAGGTCTGGGTTTGAAAATCTGATTTCCAAACTACTTACCCTGAAGTGATCACATTAGGTTCCAGCTGCACTAGGTTGTTATCCTAAATCAAGAAGACTAATTGCATACACTTTGCCAGTGTGCTAAACTGCTCAGACTAGCATCAATCAAGAGTAATTCCATTGAACTGAAGGAAATTACACCAGTGAGAGGAAAATCAGGCTCTTTCATTTCAGGTGTCTATTGTGTCATTTTCCTACTCCTAAAATAAACAAATGATGGGAACTGGGAAAAAAACATATTCTCTCAGTTAAGAGAATTCTGTGTCAAAAAACCTCTGTCACAGAGAGCACCTACATTTCACAAGGACAACAGCATTGCAAAGCAGCAATGCTGGAACTATATTTTCTGGTTGCTTGCAGCCAGATGTGTTGCTGGCACTGGGCACCCCGGGGCATGTGCCCCGAACCACAGCGCCGGTGCCCCGGATCTCTGGCCCAATCGGGCCAGAGATCTGGGGCCCAGCCACCGGCAGCCGCGGGGCCCGGCTGCCTGCAGCCGCGGTGGCCCCATCCCCGGCTGGGGATGTAGGGCCTGGCCTCCTGTGGCCGCTTCTGGCCCTGTCCCCAGCCGGGGATAAGAGGCCCGGCAGTGGGCCACGGTGGGCAATCCAGGGTCCAGCCACGCGCGCCGGCAGCAGCCCCATCCCTGGCCAGGGATACAGGACCCCACCGCCCGCGGCTGCTTCTGGCCTCGTCCTCTGCCAGGGATGCGGGGCCTAGCTTCCAGCGGTGGCGCCTGGCCCTGTCCCTGGCCAGGGGGCAGGGTCTGCAGGCTGGGGGCGCCTGTGCCCTGGGTCCCTCCCCCGGCCAGCGACACCTCTGCTTGCAGCTATGTATTTGATTCTCAGCCAGAGCCCATTGAAGTCAGTAGAGCTACACCAATTTACACCAGCTGAGAAACTAGCATGGACACAAGAATGGCCTTAACATTTATGCCTCAGCTATAAAGTCTCTTTCTCTCTTTGTGGAGGAGGCAAGGAAAGCTTCTCTATAGATTTCAGGCTATGAGTTTGTATTTTTGGGCGATGAGTGCTGCAGTCTGCATAGCTAGAGGGAAACACCACAGGAGGCCCAGACTGAGACTTCTCCCCCCTGAAAAACCCTTTTTTCAGGGTTTTAGTTTTATTTTCACAGGTTTGCTGAACAATTAAAATGTCCTAAACTCATTACTGGAATACTGACAGCTCCCAGCATTTCAAAAGCTGGAAGATAGCTTAAAAAGCATGTAATTATACACATACAAACCAAACCAAACCTTGGGATAACAGTCCCCTTCCAGCTTGAGGAAGACATGCTATGTTACAGATCTTGCAATTAAAAACATAAGAGCTGGTAAGGGTGCATTACAGTTCCTGCCTGCATAGGCCTTGAATCCTTTAACAGAGACATAGTTTAGCAATAAAGCCAAACCATTAGACAGACACAGTCGTTTACTCCCTCTCTTACTCTAGTCTAACTTATCTATTATAACTATCACCACAACAATCATCACCCCTCCTCCATTAGATGCCCCCATAATGTCCTTTTTAAGTATCTCAGCATAGTAAGGATCAGCTGCCTCTAATTTCATATCAGCTGGAGATATTAATGCTGAATATCTTTATCAGTGCTAAACTCCCACAGCCACCCAGCATTCTCTGTCTTAGATCAGGCATTGGCTAGAGACGCCACTGCTATGGGATAGGGAGTTAGATGCCTAAAATACCTTTGAGGATTGGGATCCAAGACCCTAAAAGAGTTGCAGTCTCCATCATTCTTCCAAAAGAGGTTTCTTATTTTGTTCCTGGAAGACTTTGCATGGGCTTTGTAATATCAAATTGCTACAGGAGGTTTTGGCACCATCTCATCCTCTCAAGCTAGGATTGGTGGGTGGCTAGGGTGACAGTCTAACACCAAGGAGAGCCATGTTGGTTCCTGTTTGCCCTGCACCACCTATATGACCTTAGGTAAATCACTTACAATAAAACTTTCCAAAACATCTCATCCCCCTTGATGGTCCATGAGACTTAGGTGTGTCAGTGCCAGAGTCATTTTTGAAAACGAGGATAAAGGAACCTAAGTCACTGAAAGGATTTTGGAAATCTAACCTTTAAGGACCTGAGCCCATCAGTAAGATAAGGACAACAGTACTTCTCTAATTCACAGGTTAAAATGCCAGAGACTCCAGGATGCTCAGATACTATGGGGACATGGGCGATATAACTACCCAAGATGGGTGGCCAAGAAGGTCTTAGCTGTTAATAAACAGTGACTAAGGCAAGAACTTAATGTCTCTGACATTGATCAGAAGCCAAAAATGACATCAGAAATATGAGTTTTCATGAATGCTGAGGAGATCGAGCCCTCTCTGTCCACCCTCAAGGACAAGTGAAGAAGAGTCAAGCCAAATGAATGAGGAACAAGGGAGTACGAGAGCTTTATTTTGCTTTTGAGCCTTCTTCCTGGACGTGAGATACCCCACTGTGAAGGGGAAGGTTACAAAGGAAAAACAGATGGGCTGATCCTTTGTTATGTTGTGTATTCTGCTTGTAATTTCTGGATGAAACATTTTGTATTCTGACATTTGCTCATCAGCTGCTGCATGATGTTTGATTGAACCCCCTACCTAAGGTGGGCCTCCAGGGTATATTTAAAGAAAAGAACATATTTAATTAGTGGCAGCCAAAGCCTTTTCTCATTACCAAGCCACACATGCTCCCTTGCTGAATTCAAGGACCACACTAGTAATGTGCATTCAGTCTTCTGGGTCAGATCCTGAAATGGTGTAAATTGACAATGTCAGGGAGCTATCGATGATTTATACCAGTTGAGGATCTGGTCCGCTGACATAAGTGGAGCAATGAAGATTTACATTAACTGAGGACCTGGCCTCATTATTCATTATTCACCCAGTCCAAGTTAGAAATATTTGGTACGGTTGTCACCCTGACTCCCAACAAGTACTTGATGATTTCTAAAGTCTGCTCATTTTGCAGAGTTTTTAGTCTGACCCTCATGCCACCTGATAAAATAGTTTCTGCGTTCAGTCCAATTTATCTAAATTCGAAAACAAAATTGTGGGGATATGAAAATATTCAATTATTAACCTGGAGCATAAAACATTAATTTGCATATTTGTTCAATTAAGAAATGTCCATTTTGGCCTTTTGTGCCTCATTTGCGGGTTTTACCATCAGCAGTATAGATATTTAATCAAAATAGCACAATCCCTTTATGATGGATGAGGTGCATGATGCTGGTTTAAAACAACTAAACTAAACCCTTCTGCTTCAGAGCATAGGCCAGTTTCTAGATGATGAAAGTCAGGAAGGGTCCTTCTCGCAGCCAGTTCATTCCATTCCTGTTCAGTTTCTTGCACTTTCTCCTGAAGCAGCAGCTCCTGAGCAGAGTCAGAGATGTTGGACTAGAAGGGCAATTTCAGTAATTCCTGTGATCCTAGCAAGGGGCATATTTGTTAAAGATCAACAGCCAAATCCTGGTGGCTAGTTTTGGGTACACCTGTTTTTTTTGGAGTGCTCAACCTACAATCCCTGAAGGGGATTTGTATGGGGGTCTAAGAGATGTGGCCCTTTGAAAAAGCTCCATCAGAAACATAGTGACTGTACCCAGTGAGGAGGGTGGGCAGTGTGTTAAGAAATTCTGTTTCTGATTGCCAGGGGTGTCACTACACTGGGGCCAGCAGGGCACAGGCCCTGCATCTCTGGCCCCAGCTAGCCGGAAGTGGCTTGATCTGGCTCTGGGCCACTTCTGGAAAGCATGGATGGCTCCTGCCGCAGATGGGGTCCAATCTGGCTTCAAGCCTCCTGAAGGGGTCTCGAAGCCGAGGAAGGTCAGTGCCGCTTGTGAGAAGCAGCAGGGGCAGTCCTCAAGTGGTGGAGACTGTCCCTGCTGCTTCCCATAAGAGGCATGGATTGTCCTCAGCTTCGAGCCCCTTTCAGAAGGCTTGAAGCTGGATTGGGCCCCATGCGTGGCCAGATTGGGCCCACTTGTGAGGGGGCACATGTCCCACATCCTGGCCCCTCTAGAATTGCCCCTGCTGATTGCACTGTTTCCCATGATGCCAGATATTTCTGGCCATCAAGAAATACTTTACAACAGTGGTTCCCAACCCTTTTGGCTTGAGGGCTACAGATATCATTTTTACAGCCCTGAAAAGTCCCCAGCGGCTGCCAGCAAGCCTCCCCTGAAAAGCAGTCTGCCTCCTCGCTTGCTGATCTTCCATCTCCCTGGCTGCAGCAGGGAAATTGCACACAACCTGTAGCCCTGTGCACCCCACCTGTGTCCCTCGGCAGTGGCCTCCTTCTGCAGCTAAGAGGATGGAACATCAGCGCTCCCCTCGGTCCGGGTCCAGCAAGGACACCAGCACGTAGGGAGAGTGCCTTGCTGTGCTCCCTGCAACAAGTGGAGGGAGGGCAGTACGGATCTCCTATCCCTTTGGCTGCAGCAAGGTCTTTTAGCCCTGCGGAAACATGCTACAGCTGGGTCCTTAGGTAGTGAATCCATTCTGCAGTCAGCAGAAGGGGGAGCTGTAGATTTGTTTGAAAGCCCTCAAGGACCATTTTTGGGACAATAGTACTCCCTTTCTCGTACTTTTCTCTGTCTTGCCTATTTAAATTATTAGCTTTTTGGGGCAGGGACTGTCTCTCTCCACAATTAACTTTAAGTATACATACTGACAATTTCCCATCACAGCTTGTTTACTGATTGAAAATTGGGTTTTTCACAAAATTATGTTTTTTCCCCAGAAAGTGTTTTCTATGGAAAAATATCAGTTGTAGGTTTCGGTAAAAAATGAAGATTTAAATCTAGAAATGGTGCCTCTGTGCCCCATGGGAGTTGTAATTTGTGTGCATCTTATGCCCATTCTCATCTATGGGCTGGATTTCCTGGTAAGACTTAGGTAATTTCCCATGTTGCACTGTGACTATTGGCCTGCCATGAGGAACTGCTTCCCCTCAGTAAGAATGGAGACTAATACATCATGGTTGATGCAATTTGACTACCCCATGGAGGAGAATGGGAGTATGAGGTACTTGAACTACAATTCCAGTGAGGCACTGTGTTAACATTTCTGACTGTTTTACGGATGTTGAACCTCAGCAAAACTTTGGGGGTAATGTAAAAGGAGGAACTGCATTTTTACCAAGACTGGGGTATAAATTTATGATATGATGGGCCGAGTAATTTTTAAATTATTGCATTATCTATCTATCTATCTATCTATCTATCTATCTATCTATCTATCTATCTATCTATCTATC
>ML682058.1:10643361-10666611 GCA_007922195.1 Podocnemis expansa
ATCTATCTATCTATCTATCTATCTATCTATCTATCTATCTATCTATCCTTCAGATTTTATACAAATGTTCACCATCATTATCTCTGGGTGCCTACTGTGTAAAATCAATAGCAACAACCCTCGTAGACATCACAGAGTTTCTGACGTGTATGATTTTGGGATTAAAACTCTTAAAGTGAAAGATTGTTGTTTTTGATTTTCATTAATTGAATTAGTTTTCTCTTTTGGTGATGCGTGGAAGTTTAAAGGTAGAAACTAGTTTGCAACTTACAGACCAGTGATTTTCAAACCATAGGTCAGGACCCAGTGGTCACAGAGCCTCAGGTACTGGGTTGCAGCACCCCCTGCTGTTGCTGTGAAAAGACTGGAATGCATTGCTCAAAAATGTAATAGTTGGGTCATGGGCTTAAATGAGTTTTTTCTATTGAGTCCCAAGAAAAAAAGTTTGAAAACCGCTGTTAGAGACAATAAAGAAGTCTCAAATTTGCTATGTGATGACAAGACAAGGGAGATTAAAGAGACATCAAGACAGTGGAACTCTCATAAACTATACATTTTATTGTCTCTTGCATACAACTAGAGACCAAAGCAAGAAACTGAGGGATGAACTTATCTTTGCATCAAGATACAAATCCTATTTCTCACATGTGCGGATAACAACATCAGAGATACAAGGCCAACTGAAGAGGAGAGAGAAGTTGCAAAGGCCAATAGTTAAAGGAGGGCAAGCAAAGGCTTATAAATTCAAGGCAAGATCATGATCACGCACTTGTGAACTACTAATGAGTTTGACATGTTCTGCCTTTTTCTTCAATATGTGTTGTGTCCAGTTACTTCAGCTTCTGGCATGGCACAGGACAGATTTTTTTCTGCTGCTGCTGCTGCTGCTGCTGCAGTTTTCCATGGCAAGACCCTCCACTGTGGCAAGAAGACCCTCCACTGTGGCAGGATGACCCTCCACTGTGGCAAGAGGATCCTCCACTGCCATGGCAGGAGGATCCACTACTATGACAACCCCCACTGCTGTGACAGCGGTCTTGTTTGTGGCACTGGTCTTTCTCCTGACGGGAGCACATCTTTCTGTAGCTGGAGTAACCCTGAAAGAAGGAAACAGATATCCTTTGGTGTGTGCCACTGCAAAGGGAAACTTTGTGGAAATTCCTCTTCTGTCCAGTGCTGAATACACAGGAAGTTTCTCTATGAAATGTTGAATGGTGAGACCAGGAAGCTTTTCAGCTTGAAAAATCTGGTCCCTAAGAACGTGATGAGTTGTTACCTGGGAGGCCTCCTTCCATCTCATCCCATTCCTTCCCATCCTCTTATAGACAGATAAACAGACATTACATGGACCCTATAGGTATGCTTCTCTCTCTCTGTTCTATAGCATCATAATGCTATCTGCTATCCCCATTTTGGTGACAGATTCTCCAAAAAGCTGAAATGATCAACAAGTAGTTGGTATTTACAATTAGAATGTGGACCTGGATTCGGTGTATGACATCCTCAGTTCTGACTTTCAGTGCAAGTTCATTAAAATCTATTCCCTTATATTTTTTCAAGTTTCTATTTGTTTTTTTGCTATGTCCTGGATTATTGCTGAAGTCCCCTGTAATGACAGACACTTCCATTGTGCTGTGTGCTGTACAGACATAGAAGACAAAGTTGGTCTCTACCCTGGAACATCATACTATTTATGTAGGAGACAAGAGACAGGATGTTGCCATATCAGATAAGAAGCGTAAGGAAAACCACAACAAAATGGGTCAGCATTAAGATTTCCAGATGAAATTATAAATGACCTTATTTTCAACTAATAGCAAAAGAGAATGAGCATAATGGGACTTACCCTAGTCGCCAACAGGAACGTGCGATGAGAGCTGAAGTGAAGTGAGTGAGGAGCACTGGGGTGCCAGACCTTTTATACTGCATCTTATCTATCTTTCCAGACATGAGACACAAGCTGGTCATGGTGACTTGGTTGTTTAGAATCTGAAGCCTGAACCAATTACCCAAAATATTGCACTGTTGGTTTGACTCATGGCTTTATCAGTAGATCAAATGTCTTTCCTGCATGCCTTCAGCTACACCTGGTGTGACGTAAAGACAGGCATGGGGAAAACAGGTGTGATTTTAAGTTGGGTTTGCAAAGTCTGATAGGTCTGGTTATTGGTTCAAAAACCAGAATCTGTGGAGAGGTCAAACAATCCTATATTGGGTGGCAGTATGAAATAAAAAATTGAAAGAAAGTTATAGGGGAGGGAAGCAGTTTAAGAGTTTGTAAATATGAAATAAATAAAAAAGAGCTGGTGTTATATTATCTTTCTGAGGATCTTATGGGCATGTAGTAGAACGTTAAGAAAAAAGAAGTGTCTTTTATTTGTCTTTAATTTTGCTTTGTAATATAAATCTGACAAAAGGGTTGTTATGATAAGCAACTTTCCAAAAGGGCATAGTTTAATGTGATAATATGTTTATGTAGAGAATGATATTTAGAAATTAAGGCCCAATTACATATAGATAAGAAATCCTGGAGTACTTTAAAGATAAATAAATTTATTAAGGCATAACCTTTCATATAGCCCAGGACAGTTTGTGCCTTAATAAATCTGTTAATGCTTTACAGTGCTATAGGATTCCTTGTTTGTTTTGCTGAAGTAGATTAACACAGCTACCCCTCTGGGACTTGTCATCATGCAGTTATTTATAGGTTCATAACTGGTTTGATTTATAATTAGTTTATAAAGGGCTATTAAAAGGTGCATAGTTATAACTATGGTTCATCAGGCAATGGGAGGACTTTTATGGAAAATCTGAAGTTTTCCTTGAAATATTGAAAGGCAATATATTTGTGTCTTGCAGTGCTACTGTAGTGGTTCATAAGATTATGTCTGGGCTGCCTTGTGCACCCACTCTCATCTGCGAGTCTGGTTTCCTGATCAGATTCCATTTCCAATGATACTCCCAGACCTCCCAAGCTGGTGAGAGGTAGTGAGAGAGCAATGGCAGTTATATGACTGCAGTGCCTCTTGGGAGATTACGACTGAGAAGAAAATGTGGCCTTTTGACCTAAGAATGGGAAACAATCATGTCATGTCACCACCATACTATGGCCAGTCAGCTAGGGAAGTCAATGTGGGAAATAAAATTTCTAAGACTGCACTAAAGACAGCTATGAAACACAAGGAAATATATGGTAAACTATTCCTGAATGATGAAACTCTCCCATCAGAGGCCGTATTAGCAATCTAGCAAAGATGGATGTCAAGAAATGGGAGCTGCTTGGTGCCTGTTGCTCCACCATTTTTGACAAGCAGCAGGGAGGAAAGAAGTACAAGACAAAAAGCAAGAGAGCCATGCCAAGGGCTGTGTCTTCTACAGTAGCCAGGCTAAAGAGTTGCCAGCACAACTACTAGGAGGCTATGTCAGGATCAAACAATTTTCCCAGGATGTGGAAGTCAGCAGGGGCATCACAGAGGGCACGTGCCCTGAGTCCCAGTGCTAGTGTCCCAAATCGCTGGGGCACTCCATCCTATCCCGTCCTCGGCTGGGTAGGCATGGCTGGGCTGGCTGTGGCGGTGCCTGCTTCTCCCAGCCCGGATCACCTGCAGCAGCCATGGCCTCACCCATCCCCATCCCTGGCTGGGGACTGGGGGTTTGACAGGCAGTGCCAGGAGCCTGGGGCCCTGACTGTGGGTTGGGGCCAGGGGGTGGGGATGAAGCCTGGGCCTGGGCCTAGGCCCCTAGTCTTTCCCCGGGGCCATGATGCTCCTAGAAGCCAGAACTATGTCCTGAACTCAGAGATTCTTGTAGGATGGTTGGGCTTATATTTCCCTGAAACCACATATATAAACATTCATGATAAACACAAGACATACACACAAATGTGGCGAATGGTAAAATGAGCACTTGACGGTGACTTTATTAGCAAGATATGGAAGCAATACAGGCTGACCAGTAACCATGGATATCAGAACAGACTCTCAAATCACCACATCGTCGCTTCTCTGGGATGGTGAGGGTTTGAGTGTAGAAATGGTATCTCCCAAAGGGAAGAAAAGCGTAAAAGTGTCCGTTTATACCTTCTAAACTTCTCCCCAGAGATGCATACAAATGAGGCCAGTTTAAGAAAGCAAAAGTTTTGTGAGTGAAATTGTGGCCTTCTGAACTGATTGAGAATTTTGCCAGTAATTCCATTGGGATTGGGATTACATCCTAGATTATTTTTGGTCCACATTATTCAAGAAGCACAATTTTTCTAAGAGGTTTGTGATACTGTGCTGAATAAAATTATTATTCATGGCACCAAGAGTAACTGACTTTACAATACCTTCATGTTTGGTTTTGAATGTTCTATTTATTACTGTGTGTGATGAACACAGCTGAATGTGGAACCTGGCTACAAGGCCAATTGGTTTGTCAGTGCACTGGTGCCTTATAGCAATTTCTTATACAGACAGAGGAGGATTTCTCAGTGCTGGATGAATTTGTTTCATGGTGAGACTAGAAGAGGTACTGAAGAAACATGATAACAGAGGGACTTTCATAAACTTTATTTTATTGTCTCACATGCACACCTGAAGACCAGAGTAAGAACTGGCGGGAAAAAAAATTATCCAGCATCAAGGTTCAAATGTATTTTTCACATTCTTTGATAACAGCATCAGAAATAAAGGGTCACTTGGTGAAGAGAAGAGAGAATTTGCCAAGGCCAAAAGTTAAAGGAGGGCAAACAAAGGTTTACAAGTTCAAGGGAAGATCATGAGAACATGCAGTGTACAGGCAATGAGTTTGACACTTAGTGATTTTTTCCTCAGTCTGTGGTGTGTCCAGTTACTTCAGCTTCTGGCATGGCACATGGCAGATCTTCTGCTGTTGCTGCTGCTGCTGCTGCTGTGGTTTTCCATGGCAAGACCCTACAGTGTGGCAAGAAGAACCCCCACTGTGGCAGGATGACCCTCCACTGTGACAAGAAGATCCTCCACTCCCATGGCAAGAGGATCCTCCACTCCCATGGCAAGAGGATCCACTACTGTGGCAGCCTCCACTGCTGTGACAGCGGTCTTGTTTGTGGCACTGGTCTTTCTCCTGACGAGAGCACATCTTTCCGTAGCTTAGTTAACACTGAAAGAAGGAGATAGACATCCCTCAGGTTGTGCCAACACAAGAGGAACCTGCATGGAGATCTCTTTTCCATCCAACACAAAATACATAGGAAGTTCCTTTATGAAATGTTAAATGGAGAAACCAGAAGGCTATTTAACCTGAAAGCTGTGATCCCCAAGACGGTGATGAGAAATTACCTAGGAAGCTCACATCCGTCCCATTTCATCTCTGGCAGACTGGTAGCATGGACCTTATACCTATGCTTCTCTCTCTTTGTTCTGTAGCACCATATTGCTATCTGCCCTCCCGTTTTTGGCATCAGAATATTTAACAGACTTCCCATAATGAATGGCCCAGATTGGATGTTAAAATGCTGAAGTGATTAGTGCAAAGTTGGTGTGCACAATTAAAGTCTAGAGCCAGATTTGTTACATCTCATGCTCAACTGGTGTGTGTCATCAGAGATCCATAAAAATGTGTCCCCTTTTATTTTTTCCAGTTACCATGTGTATTTATGATTTATCCTGGATTATCACTCAGGTCCCCTATTATGCCTCAAGCATCCATTGTGCTAGGTTCTGTGCAAGTACATATGATGAAGATGGTCTCTACTCTAAAGACCATGCAATCAAAGTAGGAGACAATAGACAAGATGTGGTCATAACAGATAAGGAGAATAAGGTAACTATGCAACAGAACTGACTGGCACGAAGATTCCCAGCTGAAACACAAATGATCTTATTTTACATTAATAGGAAAAGAGAATCAGCATAATCAGACTTACCCTAGTGACTGACAGGAACATGAAAAGAGAACTGAAGTCAAGTGAGTGAGGAGGACTGGGGTGCTGGATCTTTTATACCATGTCTTATCTACCTTTCCGGACATGAGGCACAACCTAGCAATGGTGACTTGTTTATTTACCATCTCAAGCCTTCAGTAATTAACCAAAATATTTCATTGCTGGTTTGACTCATGGTTTTATCAATAATAAATGTCTGTCCTACATGCCTTCCCTTTTCCTCATTACTCTATGAAAATGTTAATTCCAGCCACACCTGTTGTGACATGGAGGTAGGTATGGGGAAAAGCAGGTGTGATTTTCATGTTGGGCTCCCTACATCTTATTGCTGTGGTTGCTGATTCAAAATCCAGAAATTTGGAGAAATCAAATGGTACTGTATTAAGCAGCAATATAAAATAAAAAATAGAAAAAAATTATAGATAGATGGAAACAGTGAAGTTTGTTTATATAAAAAAAGAAAAACAGTTGATGTCTCTGAGGATCAGGGCTTAAGGGCAATGTAACCAAATCTTAAGGATGTAAGCAGTGTCTTTTGTTTGTGTTTAATGTTGCTGTGTGATATAAATGTGGAGAAAAGAGATGGTACAATAAGTATCTTTCTAAAAGGGGTGTGTTTTGATGTGATAGTATGTTTATATAGGGAATGATATCTAGGAGTCAAGGCTCAGGTATTTATAGTTCACAATGAGGTTCCATTTATTATTGCTTTATGAACGGCTACTAAAGTACGAATAGATGTATATAGAATCAAAGAGTAAATGAGAGGATATTTTATGTAATATTTGAATGTTTCCTTGAAATGATGAAAGCCAGTATATTTGTGTCCTGAAATGCTAATGTGCTACACAGGGTTATGTCTGGGTATCCTTGGGCACCCATCATTTTCTGCAACTTTGACTTCCTGGTCAGATTCCGTTTCCAATGATGCACTCCGTGTTTCCCCTGCGGGTGTGGGGAAGCAATGTGTCATGGCAGTCACACAGCTGTGATGCATCTTGGGATATAATTTGTGAAAAAAGAAGCTGGCCCTTTGACCTAAGAATGGGAAACATTCCTGTCATGTCATCCACATACAATCGCCAGGTCAACTGTCAAAGCCAATGTGGCAGATAAAATTGTGAAGACTGTATTAAAGACAGCTATGAAAGACACAGAAATATGAAGCAAACCATTCCAAAATGGTAAAATGAGCGCTTGACTGTGACTTTATCAGCAGGACATGGAAGCAGCACAGGCTGACTGGTGACCATAGATAGTGGAACAGAGTTCCAAATTAGCATACCAGCAGAAGAGCCCAGTGCCTCCAAGGAATGTATGTGAATTTCTATGGTAAGAAAGCATGAATGCAGAAACCTAGCAAACCCAGATGCATGTATCTAGTTGCCAAATGAATAAAGGCTAAGATAGCTAAACCAAAACTAACCAAGCAACCAACCAATCAAAAAAAGAATTTGGTAGTAAGTAATAATTAGGATGATACAGAGCAGAGTCCCCAAACTGTGCGGCACACCTCCTAGAGGGGCACAGAAAAATGTTCAGGGGATATGTTGTGGGATCAGGAACACACCATTAGGGAGACAGGAAAGGAGAGCAACGCAGATCTGCTCTGCCACCAGGATAGTTCCACATCCCCCTCAGCCCCTCCCTCATCTCTAGCTCTGGCCCCAGTGGAGCCTTCAACTCAAACTCCACTGCTGAGCCAACTGTGCAGCGAGGTGGGCAGGATGAGGGGAGAGACAGATTCTAGTAGTGGTAAGAGGGGGCTGCAGCAGGAAACTTTGAGCACACTGCTCTAAGCTTTATAGGGGTGCAGTAGAATGTGAGGTGTTTGAGCAGGTAATGAGATTCATGTTCAATGCAGCTATCTTATATCAATATAGCAGAAGGGGACAATGTTAATTTACTTCCTCAAAGGGAGTGTTATAGTGTGAGACAATGATTCTTTATAGTCCTGATAAGTGGGAATGTAGGCCTACATTTATTATATATTTCAATGTCCAATTTTGTTAGGTGTCCAAATACCTTATAAATCTGTGTCTTAGAACGTTCTTCTTACAGGAAATGTTTGCTAAAAGATAAACCTGTACTCTGAGAAGAGCATACTTCTTGAAAGGGGTTGTGTCTTGGCTCCTTTCTCTTATATTCTAGCACTGAACCTCATGTGAGAGAGCAGCTAGCCCAAGGAATGCATGTACTTAATAACCAAGAGAGAGCAAGGTGGGTGAAAGGAAGCACTGCATTATCTCAATGCTAAAGAAAGGGAGATGATGTTCAGAGAGAAGACCTGGTGTAGGAATTTGCCAAACTTTGCTGTGGAGTTTGCTCCAGGTTAGGGTAGATACTGTAGACCTGGAGAGAAGGATTAAAAACAGGATTAGAGGACTGAAACGTGTGAGTTTGAGCTATCAAAGCACCTGCAGGCATGTGGATCTCTGAATCTCTTACACTAGACACAATCAATGTCCTACTGTGGAGTGTTATATCCCCACCCGATTGGATTATGTTTTTACCTCAAGCAAAGAAATGTGGTTCATCCTTTCTGTCAGATCCTCATAGGTGGCTTAAGTAACTTGTCTCTCCTTGGTGCTGTCTGATCTTCAACTTCCAGGTTCCTGACTTCTCATGGCCATCCAAACTGCCGCAGCTCAAAGCCTCTTCCTTCACTGCCTTCCTTATCCTGACACTCTGTGCCCATAAACCTTCACTAGTTTGGACCCCTGGGTCAAGTTAATTACTGGTGTAAGTACACCAGCGCTTCTCCATTTCTGTGTGAAAACTCTGCTTGGAAGAGACTGGGTTTGTTTTTCTTTTTAAAATATTTGATTTATTTCCTTCCTTTTTAATCTGGGTTGAGGGTTTGAGCCTAGAAGGGTTATCTTTCAAGTAGAAAAAAGCAGAGAGCATTTACAACTTCCAAATCTGAGATGCATGTAAATGAGGTCAGTTTAAGAAAGCAAAAAATCTGGGGGCAAAATCGTGGCCTCCTGAATTGATTAGGAATTTTTCCAGTGATTCTACTGGGATTGAGATTACATCCTGGATTATCTTGGTCCACACTACTCAGGAAAAGAATGGAATCTTTTTTTTTTTTTTGAACCACAAATTTTGTAACATATGTGGTAGTGTAGGGGATAAAATGATTGTTATTTATGGCACTAAGAGTAAATAACTTTAATATCTGCATATCTGAATGTTCTCTTAATTACTGTCTATGATAAACAGGTTAATGTGGAACCTGGGCTGACAGTTGATCTGTCAGTGCATTGGTGCCTTATAGCAATTGCTTGTACAGACAAAAGAGGATTTTCCAGTGCCAGACGAATTTGTTATGTGGGCACAGGGGTGGAAGGATTAAAGAAACACCAGGACAGTGGCACTCTCATGAACTCTGATTTTATTGTCTTACACACAGAGCTGAAGACTGGAGTAAGAAACGGAGGGAAAATGTTATTACAGTGTCAAAGTTCTAATAATATTTTTCACATTCTCTGATCAGAGCATCAGAAATAAAAGGCCAGTTGGTGAAGAGAAGAGAGAATTTGCAATGGCCAAAAGTTAAAGGAGAGCCAAGGTTTACAAGTTCAAGGGAAGATCATGAAAACATGCAGTGAACAGGCAATGAGTTTGACACTTAGTGATTTTTTCCTCAGTCTGTGGTGTGTCCAGTTACTTCAGCTTCTGGCATGGCACATGGCAGATCTTCTGCTGTTCCTGCTGCTGCTGCTGCTGTGGTTTTCCATGGCAAGACCCTCCACTGTGGCAAGAAGAACCTCCACTGTGGCAAGATGACCCTCCACTGTGGCAAGAGGATCCTCCAATCCCATGGCAAGAAGATCCACTACTGTGGCAGTCTCCACTGCTGTGACAGCGGTCTTGTTTGTGGCACTGGTCTTTCTCCTGACGGGAGCACATCTTTCTGTAGCTTGGGTAACCCTGAAAGTAGGAGACAGACACCCCTGAGTATGTGCCAAGACAAGAGGAACCTCTGTGGAGATACCTCTTCCAAACAATGCAGAATATACAGAAAGTTCATTTATGAAATGTTGAATGGAGAAACAAGGCATCTTTTTATTCTGAAAGCTCTGATTCCCAAGAAGGTGATGAGATATTACCTAGAAGGCTCCCATCCATCCCATTCTCTGATAGACAGATAAATGTATTTAGTATGGACCCTATACCTATGCTTCCCTCTCTTTGTTCTGTAGCACCTTAATGCTATCTGTCCTCCCCTTTTTGGCATCAGAATATTTAACAGACTCTCCATACTGAATGGCCCAGATTGGAAGTTAAAATGCTGAAGTGATCAGTGACATGGTGCTGTGCAAGGTCTAGAGCCAGATTAATTACATTACATCCTCAATGGGCATCTTTCATCAGAGATCCATTAAAATGCATTCTCTTATTTTTTCCACGTACTATTTGTATTTATGTTTTGTCTTGGATTATTGCTCACATCCCCTGTCATGGTTCAAGACTCCATTGTGCTAGGTGCTGTACAAGAATGTAAGACCAAGATGGTCTCTACTCTGAGGACCGTACAATCTAAGTATGAGGCAATAAACAGGATGTGGCTATAACAGATGAAGAGAATGCAACAAACTGGTCATCATGGAGGTTCCTACTGAAAACTATAAATGATCCTATTTTCTATTAACAGCAAAAGAGAATCAGCATAATTAGACAAACAGACAGACAGACAGACAGATAAATATATAAATAAATTTGTTAGTATTTAAAAGTACCACTGGACTCCTTCTTTGTTTTGCCAAACTAGACTAATATGGCTACCCCTTTGGAACGTAGCATAATCAGACTTACCCTACTCACCAGTAGTAACGTGTGAAGAGAATTGAAGTGAAGTAAGTGAGGAGGACTGGTTGCTGGATCTTTTATATGATGCCTTATCTATCTTTCTGGATGGGAGACATAACCTGGCAATGGTGACTGGTTTGTTTACTATCTTAAGCTTCAATAATTAACCAAAATATTGCATTGTTGGTTTGACTCATGGTTTTATCAATCATCAATGTCTGTCCTGCATGCCTTCCCTTTTCCTCATTACTCTATGAAAATGTTAATTCCAGCCACACCTGTTGTGACATGGAGGCAGGTATGGGGAAAAGCAGGTGTGATTTTCATGTTGAGCTTCCTAAGTCTTATTGCTGTGGTTGCTAATTCAAAATCCAGAAATTTGGAGAAATCAAATGATACTGTATTAGGTAGCAATATGAAATCAAAAATAGAAAGTTATAGATAGATGGAAACAGTGGAGAAGTTTGTTGATATAAAAAAAGAAATAAAACCAGTTAATGTTATATTATGTCTCTGAGGATCAGGACTTATGGGAAATGTAATCGAGTGTTAAGGATGTGAGCATTGTCTCTTATTTGAATGTAATCATGCTGCATGATATAAATGTGAGAAAAGGAACGGCACAGTAAATATCTTCTTAAAAGTGTGTGTTTTAATCTGTTAGTAGCGTTTTTTGTTTATTTTTGTTTTTAAAATATGTGATTGATGTCCTCTTTCTCTGGCATAGTAAGGTTTTGAGTTTGGAAGGGGTATCTCCCAAATGGAAGAAAAGCAGAGAAGGTCCATTTATGTCTTCCAAACCTCTCCCCAGAGATGCATGAAAAGAGGCAAATTTAAGAAAACAAAAGTTCTGGGGGTGAAATCGTCACTCCTGAATTGATAGGTAATTTTGCATTAATTACAGTGGGATAGGGATTATACTTTACTCTGGATTATTTTGGTACCCATTATTTAGGAGAAGAATGGAATCTGTTTCTGAATGACCATTTTTGTAAGAGGCATGTAATATTGTGATGGATACAAGATTTTTTTTTAATGGAACCCAGAGGAAATGTCTTAACATCCCTGTACATTTGAATTTGAGTTTTCAATTTATTACTATCTAGGATAAGCAGAGCTGAAGGTAATACCTGTCTACACTGCCTGTTGGTTTGTCAGTGCAGTAGTGCCTGCAAGCTGTTACTTGTACAAACAGAGGAGGATTTCCCAGAGACAGGTGAATTTGCTGGGTGGTGTCTGGAGAGGGAGGATTAAAGAAACACCAGGACAGTGAGACTTTCTTGAACTCTAAATTTTATTGTCTCACACGCACAACTGGAGACCAAATAAGAAACTGAGGGATAAAAATATCCCAGCCTCAAGGTTGAAATGATATTTTCCACTTATGTGGATATCAGAAATAACATGCCAGTTGGCTAATTGAAGAGAGAATTTGCAGAGCTGATAGTTAAAGGAGGGCAAGCAAAAATTTATAAATATAAGGCAATATAAAGATCATTCATTGAGCTTGCAATTTATTGGATGTTTGTTACATTTTTTCTTAATATGTGCTTTGCCCTGTTACCTCAGCTTCTTGCATGGCACATGGCAGATCTGCTGCTGCTGCTGTTGCTGCTGCTGCTGTGGTTTCCCATGGCAAGACCCTCTGCTGTGGCAAGAAGAACCTCCACTGTGGCAGGATGACCCACTGTTGTGACAAGAGGATCCTCCACTGCCATGGCAAGAGGATCCACTACTGTGGCAGCCTCCACTGGTGTAACAGCAGTCTTGTTTGTGGCACTGATCTTTCTTCTGATGGGAGCACATCTTTCTGTAACTTGGGTAACCTTAAAAGAAAGAGAAAAGAATCCTTCAGTGCATGCCAACACAATTGGAGACTTAATAATGATATTTCTTCCATCCAATACTTTATATACATGAGATTCCCTTATAAAATGTTGAGTGGAATAAGCACAAGTCTTTTCAGTCTAGAAGTTCTAAACCCCCAAAAGGGAAAGAGATGTTATTTAGGAGGCTTCCATCCACCCCGTTCCCTGATAAAAGAGATGAACAGATATTGCCTGGACTGTATAGCTATGTTTCTTTCTCTTTGTTCTATAGCATGATAATGCTGTCTGTATTCCCCATTTTGGCATCAGAATATTTAACAGATTCTCTTTAATGAAAGGCCCAGATTGGAAATGAAAAGGGTGAAGTTATCAGTCAGAAGCTGGCATTCACAATTAGCATACAAAGCCAGAACTCTGTGTATCACATCCTCAACTGGTTCAATTAGTTTTATTAAAATCTATCCCCTGAGATTTTTTCCAGTTTCTGTTTGTATTTATGATTTGTCTTGGATTATCATTTAGGTCCCTAATACAGCCCAAGGTATAAACAAAAGACAGGAGATGGTTGTATCAGATAAAGAACAGAAAGTATCAATGCAACAAAACTGTCTGGCATGAAGATTCCCAGCTGAAACAACAAATTATCTTATTTTTCATTAATAGGAAAAGGGAATCAGCATACTCAGACTTACCCTGGTGTAAGGGGACTGATAGTCCCTTATTGCGATTTAATGGGCCTTTTGATTGGCCACTCCAGCCTGGAAGCAGGACTCTAAAACAGACACCCCCCAGGCCAGTGGGAGAGGCCAGTGTCCCAGGATGTCCTGATTGTTTGAGGGCCCCCCCCCCCCCCCCCGCGAGCTGAAACTGCAGGCTGGACATGCCTGGGCAAGCCAGAGTGTATGTGGGGCTGAGCTAAGGAGGAGGTGCTAAGCAGCCAGCAGCTGGAAGCCAGAGAACCCAGGAAAAGGGGCCAGGCTGAGCTGATTTGTACAGAGCAGACCAACAGCAGCTGGATCAGCAGAAAGCCAAGTTGAGCAGAGCAGAGCAGAGCTGGAGCCAGAGTTGTCTGAAGCTGGGTACAGGAGGCCAGAGAAGGAGCCTAAGGTGCTGAGCTGACCTGTGCAGACTCACGGCAGGAGAACCAGAGGAGCCCCAGAGAGCCACATGGAACCAGAGCAGTGGCTAGGAGCCAGAGCTGCAGCCATCTGGAGCTGGGTGTGGTGAGCAGCTGGGGAACAGTGAAGGGGGGCTGATGCTCGGAAGAGAGGCCCTGCCTCTGGAGTTCGGGGATGTGTGGCCACAGCCAGACCCTGCATCTGACCCCCTGGATCATCCAGTCATAGTCAGGCCTGGGCAGAGGGCTTGCAACATGGAGAACAGACTGTGAGACCATTCCTCAGGCCCCAGAGACTATGTGTGTAGTGCCCCCGCACCGGGGGTGGCACTGGGGGGTTTACTCTTTACCTTTTTTCCACTTTTCTCTATTTTCTTATTGAGTTATTTTTTATTTCTGTGTTCTTAAATAAATTGTATTACTCTGAACTGTATATACTGACTGGTGGGCCAGAAGAGTGGTCAGTGAAGTCAGCACCCCGGAGTGGGGACACCCTAGCCCTGTCCTGAGAGACCACGATAAGAGTGGGGGTTGAGCCTCACAGAAATTTGGGGGCCCAGCCTTGTCGGGGTTATGGGGACTTCTCCAAACAGGAGATTGGGAGGGGAGCCTTTGAGGTCAGGCAGGCCTTGGGATAAAGGAAGTGGGAGCAGGGACTTAGATCCTTTTGCTACCCACCTTCACCAGGGTGGTATCTAAGCCTGGGAAGTTCCCCACGATGATAGGTCTGTCCCCCCGCTTACACTGGTCACCAACAGGAATGTGCAAAGAGAACTGATGTGAAATGACAAGGAGTACTGGGGTGCCAGACCTTTTATGCCATGCCTTTATCAATCTTTCTGGACATGAGACACAACCTGGCAATGGTGACTTGTTTGTTTTATTATCTGAAGCATGCACTAATTACCCAAAATATTGCATTGTTGGTTTGACTCATGGTTTTATCAGTAGATCAATGCCATTCTTGCATTCCTTCCCTTTCCCTCATTACTCCATGGAAATGTTAATTTCAGCCACACCCGGTGTGACATGTAAGCAGGCATGGGAAAAACAGGTGTGATTTTCATGTGGGGCTCCTGAGGTCTGCTCTGATTGTTGACTCAAAACCCAGAATTGTGGAGAGATCAACCAATGCTGTGTTGGGTGACAGTAAAAAATCAAAAATAGAAAGAAAATTATAGAGGGAATCAGTTTATGAATTTGTTTACATAAAATAGATCAAAAAGAATTGGTGTAACGTCTTTTTCTCTGAGGTTCTAGAACAATGGGGAATGTAATTGAAAAGGATGTAAGGAATGTCTTTTATTTGGTTTAAATTTTTCTGCATGATATAAATTTGAGAAAAAGGATGGTATAAGAAGAAGTTTTCCAAAAGTAGGTATATTAATGTAATAGTATGTTTATGTAGGGAATGAAATCTAAGAATTAAGGCCCAGATATTTATAGGTTATAATAGTTTAGCAATTGAAATTAGTTTATAAAAGACGATTTGATTTGATTTGATTTTGATTTGACTATTAAAGGGTGAATTGCTGTAACTAGGGTTGATTGGGAAATGGAAGATTTTTTTATGGAAAATCTGAAAGTTTTCCTGAAATGTTGAAAGCCAAAATATTTGTGTCATAGAATCAAATGGTATGTCTACGCTGACCCTTTAAATCTAAATAATGACTATTATTTCTATTTAAAGTAGTGCATGTCTACACTAGCTTTCCTTGTTTCGAAATGTGGAGCTCCCTCATTTCAAAATAAAGAACAGTAATTTGGATATGATAAAACCTTGCCTTACATCAAAATGACATTTAAATCAAAATTATTTTGAAATAATACAATGTAGCCACATCATTTTGATTTAACTGTTATTTCGATTTAACACTTCTTTTGCCCTTCTCCCTTCCAGGGTGCCTTCCTTTTTCTATATGTTGGGTGGGGGCATGGCCCTTCTTGGGGGGCCATCTTGCCATACCTCACATAGTTCCCCTCTCCTAAAGCGAGCTAGCAAGTCCTGTCCATGTATATGTTAGTTTAATTTTGGTTTCTATTGGGTACATGTTAAGTTGATTTAAGTTAAATCAACTTAATGATTTTTATTTTGATTCAATTAGATCAATTTAAGTTAAATCAATTTAACAATCTAAGTGTAAACATAGCCAAAGAAGCTGGAAGAGACCATGAGAGGTCATCGAGCTCACTCCCCTGCACTCATGGCAGGACCAAGTACCATCTAAAGCTTTCCTGACAGGTTTTTGTTTAACCCACTCAGAAAAAATTCCAGTCATGGAGATTCCACAACCTTCCTAGGCATTTATTTCAGCAGTTAATCACCCTGACAGTTAGGGATTTTTTCCTAACGTCCAACCTAATCCTTCCATGCTGTAATTCAAGCCCTTTGCTTAATGCTGCTGTAATACTTCCCAGTGTTATGTCTGGGCTGTCTTGGGCACCCATTTTCCTCTGTAAGCCTGACATCCTGGTCAGATTCCACCTCCAGTGGTGCACCCTGGTCTCCACAGTTGTGAGAGGATATAATATGTCATGGCAGCTGCATGGCCACGGTGCTATTTGGGATATGATGTCTGTGAGATGCTTTACCCCATGTACACCCTTCTGGTATGATTTGTGTAGCAATCATGTTCACCCTTACAGGATACCTGAATATTGCTGAATGTAAAGTGTGTCTTTTAAGAAATTTTTGGAATGCTCATGACATACTGAACCTTTTTCTTGTTATGGCAGGATGCTTTTTGCAATGTTGCATGTATAATTATGAAACTCTGCTTTGTAATGTTCTCAAGTGTGTGTCCCATGTGGCTTGAATAGATCCAAGGAAAGACAAAGAAAACTGAGAGTTCACACCTTGTAGAGGCATGCATACAGTAACAGAAGACTGTCCTGAGCACCTGATAAGGTGATGTGCATTTGACTCACGGGGAGGCAAAGGTGGCCTTAAGCAATTGGGGGCCCTAGGCAAAGGCACATTGCGGAGGCCCCAATAGGCCCCCACAACTCCCCCCAGTGGCCCCAGCTCCACACTGCCAGCCCTCGCTAAGGCCCTAGCTCCTCCTTCTGCAGCCCCAGCTCCCCCTTTCTGCTGGCCCTGACCCCCTTTGCACATCCCCCATGGTACCAGCTCCCCACTGCTGGCCCCCTGCCCACCTTCTGTGCTCCCCTGCAGCCATGACACCTTGCCCTCCTTATAGCATTGGCTCCCCGGCACCAGCCTTCTCCACCTGCCAGGAGCCTCAAAACCTCCCTGTGGCCCCAGCATCCCAGTTCCCCCTGAAGTTCCAGGACTCTACCAGGGGCCCCAAACCCCCCCCCCCAGGCCCTGCTCCCTGTGCCTATTTCCTTCCATGACACTAGCACCTTGCCAGGGGCCCAAACCACCCCACAAAGGTCAGCAGTAGGGCAGGAGCACAAACCTGGACCTCTGGGCTGGCCCACCCTGCCCCTGGGTACAGCGTGCTCATCCCCACACCCTCCCCACCAGCATCAGGGCTCCTGCAGCCTGATAGGCCCTGGGTCTCACCTCCCCACAGAGCCTCACCCCCGCTGCTGGTCCTGGCCCTGGCCCCAGTCCCCTGCCATGTATTCTGCAGGGTGAGAGGCCAACTCTGTTTTTGGGGTAGGAGAAGGGGCCCCCTGCTACCCAGGGGCCCTAGTCAGTTGCCCACTTTGCCTACCCAAAACCCACTTCTGTGTGGAGGAAACCATGCCTGTTGCTGGCCATGGATGATCACCCAACCCCAAGGGGGGATGAGGAAGCATGTTAAAGACAGAAGCATTTTAGTCTCTGGTGCTCTCCCCTGGAATCTATGGCAGCGCTGCTCCCCACTGGCTTAAAGCCGGGGCTGGCACCAAACCCCTTGGAGGCAGCTCGGGCGGCGGGCTCCAGCGCCCCGCAGCGGCTCAGCCCCCCGTCGGGGGCTGCAGCCCCCTTTCTGGCGCTCCAGGGTGATAATAATAAATAATAACAGAGAACGTGGTGTAGCGTAAGCAGTAGATTATCCTGATGCTAAAGAAGGGGAACTGAGGTGCAGAGAGAAGAACGATGGGAGAATTTGCCATGTGTTGCTTTCACGTGTGCTCCAGGCGAGGGTCAATACTGAAGAAGTGTCGAGAAAGTGTAAAGGAGGATTAAGGGGATGAAAGTTTTGGGTTTGGGTTACCAAAGCCCCCCCTGGGCATGTGGATCTCTACATCTTTTCCAGGAGCCCTGGTCCATGTCCTGCCCTGTGGTTTTATGTTCCCACGCCTTTGGATTATGTTCTAGTCCCAGCAAAGTGAAGGGGCTGGCTTAAAATCTTGGAGTATGGTTTCTGTCAAATTCCCATTGGTCACTTAAGAAAGGACTCACTCCTTGGTGCTGTCTGGTCCCCAGCCTTTCAGACTCTTTACTTCTCCAGGCCATTCAAACTGCCCCAGCTCAAAGCCTGTTCCTCAACTGCCACCCTGATCTGAACACACCATCTGTAAAGCCATTTAGTAACTGGAGCCCATGGGGTAAATTTAATCCACTGGCGCCTCTTCATGTCTGGGTGAAAACTCTGCTTGGAGGAGTCCTTTTTCTTTTGTGTGTGTGTGTGTGTGTGTAACTTTTTAAAATATTTGATGCATTTCCTCTTGTTTCTGTGTGTTGGTGAGGGTTTGAGCAGAGAATAGGATCTCTCAAAATGCAGAGAAGCACAGAATTGACATTTTCTAGTTTCCAAAAGTTTCCAAAGAGGTATTTAAATGAGGCCTCCTTAAGAAAGCGAAAGGTTTGGGGATGTGTGTGAAACTGTGGTTTTCAGAACTGCCTGGGAACAGTGTCATTGATTCTAGTGAGGTGGGGGATTATACCCTGGATTATCGTGTTCATGATTCAGGGGAAGAATGGAATCTCTTTTTTGAAGCAGAGTTTTTGTAGAAGGGCTGTAATACCGTGGTGGAGAAAGAGTTATTATTCTAGATATCCAAATGAAATGCTTTCAATCTCCCTGCCTGTCTGAGTTTTAATTTTCCATTTATTATCATCTTGGGTAAGCAGAGCTGAATGGGGAACCTGGGTATAGTGCCAGCTGGTTTGTCAGTGCAGTGGTGCCTTATAGCTATTGCTTGTAGAGATGCAGAAGGATTTCCTGATGGCAGAAAAATTTGCTATGTGGTGACACAAGAGGGGGAATTAAGAAAATACCACAACAGTGGGACTCCCATGAACTCTCCATTTTATTGTCTCACAGGGAAAGCCGTCTCGATCTGTACTGTGTCCAGTTACTTCAGCTTCTGGCATGGCACCTGGCAGATCTTCTGCTGTTGCTGCTGCTGTGGTTTCCCATGGCAAGACCCTCCGCTGTGGCAAGAAGAACCTCTGCTGTGGCAAGAAGAACCTCCAGTGTGGCAGGATGACCCACTGTTGTGACAAGAGGATCCTCCACTGCCATGGCAAGAGGATCCACCACTGTGGCAGCCTCCACTGCTGTGGCAGCGATCTTGTTTGTGGCACTGGTCTTTCTCCTGACGGGAGCACATCTTTCTGTAGCTCGAGTAACCTGAAAGGAAGAGACAGACATCCCTGAGTGCAAGCCAATGCAAGAGGAACATGTATGGAGAGCCCACTTCTTTCCACTGCAGAATACACGAGAAATCCCCCAATTCAACTTTGAGTGGAGTAACTCAGAGGCATTTCATCCTGAAGGTTCTGTTGCTAAGGAAGGTGATGTTCAGTTATTTAGGAGGTTCTCATCCCATCAAATTGCCGCCCGTTGCCATTGGTCAACCACAAATAAACGTTAAAATTGAAAAGGACTACACAGATGCTATGGATCCTATTTTGTGGAGCACATTAATGGACCACATAGATATGCTTCTCTCTCTTCTTTCTATACCATCATCATGCTATCTGCTCTCTCCATTTTGGCAACAGAGTCTTTAAGAGAATCTCTGTAATGAAAGGCTCAGCTTAGAAATGAAAAGGCTGAAGCGATCAGTTTGTAGTTGGTGTACACAATTAGAAGTCCAGAGCTGGATTCAGTAGGTTCCATCCTCAACTTGTGTCTACCAGCACAGGGCCATTAATGTTTATCCCCTGATATTTTGTTCCCAGTTACTATTTGTATTTCGGGTTTGTCCTGGATTACAGCTAAGATTCCATGTCATGGAGGACGTGTCCATTGTGCTAGTTGCTGTACAAATGAAGAAGCCAGAGTGGGTCCCTACCCTGAAGAGCGCGCAGTGTAGGTAGAAACAAAGGACAAGAGATGTCTGTAAGAGACAAAGAGCAGAAAATAAGAAAGCATCAAACCTGGATGGCATGAGGGTTCCCTGTAGAAGTGACGATGATCTTATCTTCTATTAATAGGCAAAGAGAATGAGCATAATGGGACTTACCCTACTCGCCAACAGGAACGTGCAGTGAGAACTGAAGTGAAGTGAGTGAGGAGTACTGGAGTGCCAGACCTTTTATACTAAGTCTTATCAGTCTTTCCAGAGATGAGACACATCCTGGCAATGATGACTTGTTTGTTTATAATCTGAATCCTGCACCAGTTACCCAAAATATTGCGTTGTTTGTCTGACTCATGGTTTTATCCGTGGATCAATGCCTGTCCTGCATGCCTTCCCTTTTCTCATTACTCCATGGAAGTGTCAATTCCAGCCACACCCGGTGTGACATGTAGGCTGGCATGGGAAAAAGATACATGATTTTCATGTTGGCTTGCGAGGTCTGATTGCCCTGGCCACTGATTCAAAACCCAGAATTTTTGTAGAGATCAGAGAATTCTGTGTTGGGCAGCAGCATAAGAAAAATACACAGAGAGTTATAGAAAGAGGGAAGCATTTTAACAGTTTGTTTATATATAAAAATGAAACAAAAACTTGGTGGTTACAGCTCTCTCTGTGAGTATGTAGCGTTGTGGGCGTGTAATAGAATATGAAGAATGTTAGCAGAGTCTATTATATGTGCTTAATTTTGCTATGCGATATAAATCTAGGAAAAGCTATGTTACTAGAAGTATATTCCGAAGAAGGGTGTGTTGAGGCACGATATGCGGGGAATTATACACAGGAATTAAGAGTCAGATATTTATAGGTTCATAATGAAGTTCCATTTATAGTGGGTCTGAAAAGGGTTATTAAAGTGTAAATAGCTGTAACTGGGGTTGGTCTTAAATTGGGAGGATCTTTATGGAAAATTTGAAGGTGCCCTTCCATTGTGGAATGTCCATCTATTTGTGTCTTGAAATGCCGCTGTAGTGCTTCATAGGGTTTTGTCTGGGATGGCATGGACACCCGTTGTCTTTGACTTCCTGGTCAGATTCCAACAGTGATGATGCACCCAGGTCTCCCTTGTTGATGAGAAGAAGTGATGTGTCATGGTAGTTACATAGCCACTGTGCATCTCGGGAGATAACATCCGCCAAAGGAATGTGTCCGATGATGTAAAAGTGGGAAACCATGGTGCCATGTCATCCCCATACCATGGCCAGTCAACTGGCAAAGCTAATGTGGAAGATAAAATTGCAAAGACTGTAGTAAGGACAGCTTTGAAAGATAAGGAACTATATTGTAAATGATTCTTGAATGATGAAACGCCCACCAGGGGTCTTATTTGCAACGCAAGACAAAGAAGTATGTGAAGAAACAGGTGTTCCTTGGGGCCTGTCAGCCACCATTATGAGAAGCAGTAGTGAGGGAAGATGAATGAGAGAACAAAACCAGAGAGTTACACAAAGGTTTTTCCCTTCTGCGCTGGCCTGGTTAAAGAGGTGCCAGCATGACCGCCAGGAGGTTCAGTGGGGATCAAATAATATCCCCAGGGTGTGGAAGCCAACACTAAGTTCTGAACTGAGCTATGCTTGTAAAGCGGATGGGTATCTAGTTCACTGAAATCATGAACGTAGATGCTCATTATGAAAACAAGACATACAGGCAAACATGATGAATGGCAAAATGAGGATTTGACAGTGACTTTATCGGCATGACATGGAAGTAACCGAGGCTGAGCAATGACCATAGACATCAACACAGACTTTCGAATCATCACACCCGCAGCAGAACCAAATGCCTCCAAGGCGGTGGTTCTCAACCTTTTGCAGGTGATGACAAACTTGGTGGGCATGTCACCATACTACAGGACACAGCAGCTCCCCCCTCGCAGGCCAGATCCAGCCATCTCCCTGTCTCTGAGCCACACACTTAAGACAGAGTGGCGATGCATCAATGTGTGCTGACACAGTGGTTGAGAACTACCGCTCCAACGAGTGCATGTGACTTTGTGTGATAACAAAGCATGGAAGGAGAAACCTAGCAGACTCAGAGTCCTGTATCTTACTTGCCAACCAAATGAAGTATGAGATAGCTAAACTGATGCCAACCAAACCAAACCAAACCAAACGGAAAAACCCCCCAAAAGCATTGGTGGTAAGTTATGACTAGGATGATGCAGACCAGAGTCCCTAAGCTGTGGGTCATGCCCACTAGAGGGGCAGAGAGGAATGTTTGTGGATATGTGGTGGGTCTAAAGGCACCCTACTAGGAGGGTGGAGAATGGGGGCCATCGAGCTGCACTTTGCCGCTAGGCCAGCTCCACCTCTACCCTAGCTCCTTCCTCATTGCCAGTTCTGGCCTCAGGTCTGCCTTAATCCCAAGCCCCACCGCTGAGCTAAATGTGTAGTCAAGGTCTTCAGGGGCAGAGAGAAATGCAGAGATTTCATGACTGGTAATGGTTGGGTGTGACAGGAAACTTCTGAGCACAGTGATCTAGCCTTTATGGGAGGTATGTGAGCAGGTATTGATATTCACTGTTGCTATTTCCAATAAATATGTGTAACCCGTCCTGCCTACAGGCCCAGCATGAGGGTGTTCAAGATAGGGGAGTCTGCCTTGTGGCCTTTTCACAGGTTTGGGAAACTAGTCCTGAGGATCCTCCGTGTGCTCTGCATTGTGTGTTAGTGTGTGTGTGTTTACTCAGACCAGAGCCACTGAGACCGATCACTAGGCACACAGTTTTCTTCTGAAAGAAGCATAAAGAAGCATTACAGTCCATGGGCCTCCTCCCTGCTTGTCTGCCGCATGCTCTCAGGCTCAGTCAGTGCGGACACTCCTCGCGGGAGATGGGGGGGGGCAGTGGGTGCTTCCTGGCAGGAGCCAGGAAGTTGTCCCAGCATGCCTCAGTTTGTAGTTGTCTTACCGCTCCTACTGAAGCACCCTGGACCTTGGTGTACATCTGGAAAGGGGCATGATGTTAAATTCCTTTCCCAAAGGGGCTGGCATAGGGTGAGAGGATGATTCAGTGGAGTCCTAATACGTGGGAATTTAGGCCATGATTTTTTGTATCTTTGGGGACCAACTCCGTTAGCTGGCTAAATACCTTTTAAATCTGGGCCGTAGTGACCTCGCCTTTCAGGAGGTGTTTGCTAAGAGAGAAGAAACCTGTATGTTAAGGAAGAGATGCTGGTTGAAGGGTACCCTGTCTTCTCTCTCTCGTCTTACTCTCTGATACTGAAGCTAGGAGAGAGAGTGGCTAGGCCAAAGAACACAGGAGCTTAATAACCAAAAACAGAGAACGTGGTGTAGCGTAAGCAGTAGATTATCCTGATGCT
>ML682059.1:0-60376 GCA_007922195.1 Podocnemis expansa
CCTCCTTCAGGAGCATTCAGGATCCAGGGGGCAACTTGTCTCCCATAGAATATACCAAGTATTAAATCAGCTCAACACACAGGTGGTTCTTGCGATGATATTGTATAACACATGCTATTGCCTCTTAGCGATTTCCTGCTGGGTTCACGTACGCTAAGGGCAATAAGGCTTTGAAAAGGCCCTTAAAATTTGCAGGCTTAAATGCTGCCATTTAGGGAATCCTAGAGATATTTTCAATTTGGTATGTGAAGCATAAGTTCTTCCTCTTTTGATTGCTGTTTAGATGTTCTTCTATTAATCAAAAATGAGTTATAGTGGATTCTTCTTTCATTCATAAAAATTCAATATGATGGGTGTTAATTATGATTAGTTAATTATTTTATCTATAGAAGCAAGGATGCAATGCTGTTTCCATAACATGCATTAAACTAGTGGTAGATACTTAACTGTCACCTGGATGAGCTTCCATCATGTTTGTTTTCCCATTAACTCATGCACTGCTTGTAGAAATTGGAAGAAGAAACATTGTTTCCCTCACGTAAATCAGAATGTGTTTGCCCTTTCTCTTTTATATCACTGTGTAGATTAGTAATCATATAATGTTCACGGATTATAAGTGTAGTAGATTAAAAGGAGTATAGATAGTCTGCCACTCTTGTTAGGGATATTCTCAATTCTTTTAGATGCTGAATGTTAGCTAGAAATTAACTTTATGACCTGCCATGTATTGCAAAAGCTATTACTGCTTGTTACAAGTCAGCAGCATAGTGTTAACTGGAAGTGACTAAACTAATAAGTTTGCCTGGTTAGTCTGGACTAAGCGCTTAGTTCAAACTATAGCTCAAACTAGGCACAATGTGGATACGGGCTAAGGCTTAGTTTCAACTAAGCCATTAGGTCAAACTAGTTCCACGTCCTAGTTTGAATGAAAAAGTTAGTTTGAACTAGGATGCGCAGCTACTTCAAACTAAAAAGTCATGGTTAGTCCAAACTAGCCTGAGGTTAGTTCGGACTAAACTCACACTTTTTTAGTTCGGACTAGTAAGTCCGAACTAAAAAATAGATGTTGAAATAGCCTTAGATGACATCAGAGCAGTAATAACTTTTTTTTTGGAAAAAGGAGAAAAGAGGTTGGGATGGGCTGGAACTATTGTGGTTAAAGTTCATTCCCATTTCATATCAAGAGATGGAAATGTCATTTGGATCCCTCTTTCTCTGGCCTGGTCTGGTGAGGTCAGGACATCTCTCAGGATCACAAAGATGAAGGCCCAGGGAACAGGAGACAGCGAGGTTAGCAGCCATGATGGTGAAGCTCACTTCACTAGTCAATTTTTCTCCCCAGAATCTCTTTCTTTTAAGCACCTGCAAAGGGACTGATGGGCAAAAGAGCTCATCTCATCATTATTTTGTCCACCAATTAGGGCTCGTTTCTGACACACCAATTTTGGTTCATTGATTTCTACTTCCACACTTTTCTTATTTACCTGGTCTTAACATAGTCCTTCAGTTATATCAGTAGGCTTTTTAGTTTGTGCTAATTCAGTCATTCTGTCTTGCCTTTGCACCTTTTCCCATCAGTATTTTTTTATTATAGTTTATTGTGATGCATTATGAACTTTCACATATTTTCACAGTTGATCTCACAATTAGGGGTAAATTTGTAGGCCCAGTTATCACAGGAGCATTATGTGTCTGAAGTATGAATGCTTTTTCTGGTTTCTCTTGAATTCTTTTCCCTCTGGCACACACATTTTTCTGCCGCTAAACTGCAGCTGTTGCATGGATACTGAACAAGATGAACTATTGGTCTGATCCAATAGCCCAGTTATGTTTTCTGCATCTGCAGCATTCAGATTCTCCATGCTTGTTAAAGGGAGGATGTTGGGGTAAGACTTTTCTCCAAATGATCATCAGAGATGAAAGACTCATGCTTGTCTTTTCATGCATTTGCTTACTGCCAGACAGTAAAGGAGAATAAGGTAAAGGTGTTGAGTGCCTACTCCAAAATATCTCCCTTTCTTTAGGTATGGTGTGTTAGTGCTAGAGGACTAAAGAATCCATGAGAGTATCTCATGCTTTTCCAATCTGAACTTATCTTCTCCTCCAACTTCACTGTAAACTAAGTGATACATAATAATCCCCACTGCACCCTTCACTGAAATGTCTCACAATGCACAGAGACCTACCTACAACCAGTCATTATGGCAATGTTGTTTGCTTCTTCCTCACATAGTTTCAGGCTCACCCCATCATTAAGCAGCATTTCAGACATAAGCAACATCTATTGCCAAAAGCATATTCCCTGAGAATTTGTAGAAATGCTGTCTGCTCTAGCCTGAGTATTATGCAGTGTTGGTTTAGGATTCACTTCAGTGTTTTGTATGAAGAACGGCAACTTTCAGAACATTCAACCAGGTAGGGACCTGACAGCAAGGGACACAGTGAACTTTGTCCTAAATGTACCTTCTGTATAGCCGTCTCTCCACTGTTTTGGGGAAGTCAGCCTGTCATGGAGCAGGGATGAAGTTTTAATAAAATGTTACTCGGTGTTTGAATTTTAACAACTGCTTTGATTTGCTTGCCCAATTACTCGACCTGAGGCAGGTCTGTGTTTTTAGATCTAAGCTAGAACAAAGTACAGAAGGGACCTTCCAGTTACTATCTGATACAATTATTTAGGGAGAAGCATGAACATTGCTAAATGAACTATTTGCATACAGCACACTCCCAGTTTTCTTTATGCAGATCCTGACTATGTCTGTGACTGCTTGTGGCTTTACCATGCTATCTGTCTCCTTCTCTACCCCACCCATGTGTTGTAATCTACAACTAATGTATTGGAATGTAGGTAGGCTGTGGGAGGCCTTAATTTGAATGAGAGCTGCTCACATTGCAGAGAATTGTGATGAGGAGGAAACATGTCCTTTTAATAAGTACTCTGTTAATCACTGGCCTAATTCCTCAGAATACAAGGCTCCAGCCTTTGCTTACATTTACTTTTTGTGATGAATCCATTTGGTGTCTTTGGGTTTGGTTTTGATGGGCTCAGACTAAGCCTCTCAATCCTAATCATCATCAACTTCGGTGAAGATAAGATCCAAACTTACCAGCTGCCCCTTAAATCTGTTTTAATGGGTAGAGAAGCCTCCATTGTCTCTGCACATTAGAATAGTTCATATCTGAGTCTGGCTCAGGACTTTGCAACTTGGGCCTATATCTAATCTTATGATTTCACAATCTGCTTTCTCTAATACAGACAGAGTGCTAAACAAAACACGGCATCTGTTTATATAGAATATCAACGTAAAAAAAGTCAACAGCTGGAACACAAATTGTTCCTGCGTTCCTCTGCTAATTTCTTATTTGACTTTAAAATGAAGTGTCTGTGTTGGAACCTTGGGATATGTCTATGCTGCAACGTCAGCCCCTGATTAATACACTCGAGTTAGCAGACTCTGAGTTTGTTGACATCAGAAATCACAACATTCAAAAACTGGTAGCTGGGCACTCCATCTTCCTGATCAGTCCATTGATGATTGGCTGATTACTGGGCTCAGGCAAATGAATAAAGCTCAAGGCTTCAAAGAGAAACTATAGAACTTGAATCCATTTGCAAATTTAACTGTGTCTTCAGAGCTAAAAAAGGACTTTGGATTTTTTTCTCATTAAACAGGTGATTCAACCTCATTTTCCTCTGTATGCTGTTCCCCAGTGTTTGAATCTTAGCAACTGCTTTGATTTGCTGTTACAGTGTGACCTGATCCCATGTCCTGCACTCCCCTGCATTTATTTTCCTCCCATTCTGTAAGTTCCCCCATCTTCTAAGTGCTGGATGAAGTAGGATTTTCTCTCATGAAAGCTCATGCAATAAATAAATTTGTTAGTCTTTATGTGCCACAGGACTCCTTATTTGTTTTGCTGAACTAAACTAACATGTCTACCCCTTTGGAAATGGGCATCCAGACTCATTTATAGCCCCAGATTAGGAATTGTTGAACCCTGGATCCCACTCTGGTACTCCAAAATCTATACTGCATCATACAGGCCCAAGTCTAAACCCATATCTCAGACTTCCTAGTGCCCTCCCAAAATGTGGCCACTCTAGTCCTTTAGACATGGTGCTGCCTGGGAAAGCTTCATTTCACTGTCTCCTATACTAGACTGTCCCTAGGACAACAAAAGTCAGCCTGGGGATTATGGGATACTTTTGGTGAACTTCCAGAGCACAAGTCCAGTGGGGTTGCATTTACACTGCAAAGCAATAGCACTTGGACCCATCCTGACTTGATACAGGCTTTGTCCCATCCTACTTGTGACTCTGGGTTCAAGCCCTAGCTTAGCATGATTTGGTGCAGACAGCAGTGGAGTTAGACCTGAATCTGAGTCATAACCCTGGGCTCAAACTGTAGTGTAGACATACTATAGTAACAGAGCTTCCATTTAAAAGTGATTATGCCTGCTGTCATATTTGTGTTTATGACTATGCTAGAGTATTAAGATAGTATTCACAGACAGTCCTTTAATTACAAAAGAGTCTCTTTCTGAGACAAGCCACGTTATTCTGAGGTCTACAACAGCTTTGTAGCTCTCAGTGCAAATTGCCAAATGCGAAACATTCCATTAAGAAAGGTTGCTTTTTGAAACTGAAAAGTTTGATAAAATTTTTCCTCAAAATTCAGAAAATTTCAACCCACTCTAGTTGCTGATATCATAAAGCATTATTCTGAAACTTTAACACGGGTAAAGAATTGAAATACTAGCTTTTCATAACTATAATATGGGTCCAATTTTGATTTCAAAGTGGTATTACCTGGATGTATCTGTCTTCACTTCAATGCAGTTTTTCATGATTTGCTAAGAATAAATGGAAACAGAATCAGGTCTCTGTCTTATCAAAATCGTTATGCTACTGGTAGACACATATTTAAGCAGATATACCTACACTTGCAGTTCTGATATCAATAGTTCAATTGAATCACGTCAACTGCAGTCTTTCACCTTTACTTCCGTATGCTAAACAGCACTAGAAAGCATACACAGATCTAAATGAATGAAAAAATTCATTAAAATTAGATTTAATGTGTGCTGCCTATTTTTCTTCTTCAATTAAAAATAAAAAAAGGAAGGCTCTTTGTCATGCTATTTATAGCTTAATCCATAATTTTGAGCATCCATTAAAATGTATTTGTGTGTGATGTTAAATGATTAAATTTGTGTGAAACTACACAGGGACTGATTCTATGGCATAAAACAGTTGTAAATTTGCTGAAATCAGTAAAGTTATTTTGTTGTGGGAAGAATTGGACCTCAAAAGAAAAGAAATTCAATGGTTGCCATTGAGAAGAGGAGGTTTATAATGTCTGAAGGTTGGCAGATTAAACTGACACAATGTTCTGTACCCAGAACCAGGTTACAACAGTGAGTACAGTCACACGGTCTCTGTATTAGTGCAGTAGAGGAAAAGCCTGCTTTCTTCCCCCTAGGAGCCTCCATTGGCAATACCCCAGATTCCTCATCAAGTTCAGATAGTGATGGCAGTGCCCTCTTTTAGCTTGGCACTAGTTGCCACTGTGACCTGGCATATTCACATTTTCAAGGGAATTTTTCCTCTTCAGAGTTCTGGGGCAGATTTCTCAGAGCTTTTATCCAAGCAAGCTATTGTAGTCTTAATTGCGCCCAGACTAATTTGACTGCCATTCAGCTGGAATTCAAAATCAAGGCACATAATTGCCCAGTTTTGTCTTATTTCTAGTCATAAAAAGAAGTCTTGCTTCTCACAAATCTTTATATGTATTTAACATGGCTTAGTTTAGAGCTTATCATTAAATAAGTGAGAAAGCAGCAATAGGGAGGCTAGGATAACAGGTAAACACTGATGAACTCTTTTTTTCCCCAAAAGATACATTATTTATTAATAATTTTAATCTGGGGGTAATGGAAAATGGGAAATGGAAATTTTCCAGAAGATTTTATTTTCAGATACCAATCAGGGTGACTGTAGGCAGACCCTAAGGAGGTGGTTGCCTATAGGGCTTTTCCTCCACCACGCCATTAACACAGATGTGATCACTCAAGAACAGGTTTGAGTCCTGACTAACGTCTTTCTTCAGAGATTCTGCTCACTTCTTTCACCTCATAAATGGGTATAAACTGTGATGCTTTTGTGAAGTAAGAAATGATTCAGGTAAGATATCAGGTAGCTTGGTGAACTGGGGAGAGGGGAGGAAGAAAAGAATGGTAGAAGAGTTTCATTTGCCTGATCCACAGGCCACTGTAATCCATGGAAGGCTTTGAACTGGCCCCTGTCCTTGGCTAGTATGCCATATCATCTTCCACCCCATGAAGGTGGGTATTCATGGCAAAGGCCATGAATATTAGACAAAGATATCTTGGTTCCCCAGGATTTTTTCCTGGTGTTGAGGGGCTTTTGAAGTTTTTCACCACTAATTATAGTCATTATGCCTTTGTCATTCATGCTTGAATGTTCCTCCTGAGAGAAAGAGAGAGAGAGATCCATAATAATTTTAATACTCCTACTTTCTGCTAGGTGCATGAACTGATAGAACTTTGGGATCCTTTCCCCACCACCAGTTTCTCAGGCTTTTACTCCTTCAGCAGTTTCATTGCATATTTAACATAATACAGTCCTCATACTATACTTTCATATTATGTAATAGAGGCGTGGTAGAATTATGACACACATAATCAGAAGCAGGGGATTGTAATTTCATACTGAATCATCTGCATTTGTTCAGGGAATGTACAGTATTTAAAGCCTCATAGTCAGCATATTCATTAATAACCCAAAACAATTCAGAATTACAAAATAATGTATTTCTCAAATTTCTAAATAAAGGAAAGTAAATCCTCACTGTTCACAGCAACTCACACACACACTCAGTAGGATAACCAGAATAGGGAAGAGGTCAATGGTGGTGTAACTACAAGTGCTGGGAATCCAGATTCTGACACAAAGTCACAATTTAACCTTCAGGTTCCTCCATATCCTGCACCAGCTCTATACCCGGCAAAATGTTCACCCCCACTGGCACATCGGTGCTGACTTCAGTTTTTAGGTAGAAGCAAGCCAAGGATCCACCCATTCTCTGCCCTTTCTCTGGGACAGAATCACAAGGGAAAATGCAGCTACTCTGCAGAGACTGCTTAACCTCCTAAGGAGATACTGAGAGTATGGGAAGCAGGCACAGGTGAGTAAAGGAGCTCCTTATGTTCCCTCTATCCACCTGGACCAGAACACAGGGGCCCCAATCTGGCCATTTGATAAATGGATTTTTAGGCACAGAGATGAAAAATCATTCCCAGATTATACGTAAATACCTAACATCAATTTAAAAAGTCCATCAGGGAGTAATTGTAAAACCATAATCACTCAGCTTGGATTGATTTCTTTTTATAGCATAAACCAGACAATATAATTCTTAAATATATTTAAAATGAACGCCTAATGTAAATGGGAATCTTTTCAGTGTTGCTCAGAGTTTTAGCTGCAAAACTCCCATTGATTTTCAGGGTGAACTTTGAACAAAAATCTTATATAAATCTTTGAAAAACCAGCCCAAGATTTAATTCAAAGCCCCTACCAATTGTATATCTGTAGTGAAACTGTAGGCTGCCATTTATTGCTCTTTAAAAAACAGCATAAGTTTTCAAAAGTGTGTACATATTTTGCATGTCTCATATACGTGCATGCCTAATACTCATGAATAAATTGAGGTTTTGCACATACCTACACTTAGCATGTGTTTATCAGCTGTATCGACAAGCAAACAATGTTGTGGCTGAAGCCATGCCGTGGGTGAATGTTCCTTGCTGTATAGTTTGAACAGCATCGTGATTTCTTTCTGAGAAGATGTGACTGCCTTAGCTCTGGGGAAGTGAATGTGTGTATGCATACATGGTAGAGACCTTGCTAGGCCCTATCCTCATGCATTTGCAATGACTTTGGAGTGTACTGATGACAGAGGTGTCTCTGATTTGAACTCTGCCATGGGAGAACCATTGTCCATATGTGTATTGCCCTCATACAGTGGCGTAAAGGACCACCATCTGCAAATGTTATTTCCTTGTGCCGTCTTGGCCTGATTATGCAGTTACCTCCTTGTGCTTGTAAAGATGTTTGTTCTCTTGAGGTGGAGTTTCATGAGGGACCTGCCCATGCTGGAGGCCCTACCCTGCCTTCACTGCATATGGAATGCAGAGTAACAACTTCTTCTGATACTCACACCCGCTTCCTACTCACTGTCTTAACCTTTGCCAACCTGTACAGACTCTAGCAGACTTTCCAGGCATATGTGCTGTTGTCTGGGATACAGAGACTGCTTTACTCACCCACTCAACCAATTCATTGTCATTTATACAGTTCCCAAAATGAGCTATATGCTTACTCATCAGAAGAGATATGCAGCTGTCTTACTTGTACTTGTTATTTTTCTCCTGTATAACACAGTATGAGAGAGGAACCTTAATGAAAGATTTTCCAAACTGAAACCTTCATTATGCCTCAAACAGGAAGCCTAGTTCCTAATTCATCAACCCAGTCTGTGTACTGCATCAGGCAGCCCTAGAAGAGTCATTGCCAAGCTCAGCCAGTGTCTCAGACAACAAGGAAGGTTTGTGGAGCTCAATCCTTCTGCTACACAATGTTAGCTATTCTGTGAGAATAATCCTTCTATTCTGTCTGCTAAGACATGATATAAGAGTTAAAGCCACAGTGTAGCAGGGCACACCATCCTCCATTCAGGATATTCCTCTTCCTTTTGCACAAGAATATGACTCTTAAAACAAGAATGTAATCTCCAGTTTTCTAACTTCACTATAAATCATCTTGCTAATGTGTTTAAAGTTACATTACTCAGGACATTATAAATAGAGTTAATAATCTGCACAATAGCGTCCTTTCCCTGTGTCATTTATAACCCGGGATTCTGACAATGAAATTTGTTACCGTGCCCCTTTCTGCCTTCATATTACCAATTAAGATAAAATGTATATCAGAGATACTTTTCAAATAAGTACAATGCAGGTAACATTTTTAGATATTTTAACCATAGAATTTTTATTTTTACATGAGGATACCAGGGTATGTTGACTTGAGTCAGAGCTTATATTGGTGTTCAAATGAGGATTTTGGTGTCTAAATTGACTGCTGGGTTTTGAACAGTTGAACTTCAATATGTTAGTGAGGGCCACAAGGGAAGTTCAAGGTAGAACCAAAAATAGAACCTCAGAGTCCTGACTTTTAAGTCTCCTGCTATACACACTTCCTCAGAAAAATGAAAATAGGAGTTCAAGTGTTGAGTCAATGAACTTGACAACCCACCCTTTATTTTAAAATATATGCACAGTAGCTCACGGTTCTTCACAAAAAACACTGCAGTAATACTGATGAGATGCTGGGTTTTGAGATATTAATGTAGACTGCACAGAATCAAAATACTTTTAAAGTAATAATATGATTTCCCAAACTATATGATTACATTGGTGCTGTTGTTGAACAAATGAGGAAAATAACGCAAAAGCTCAACAACATTTCAAATATTGGGCTGGGGAAAGAACCAATGATTGTGTAAATGAGAAAAAACCTTAAGGAAAGAAGGGTTATTGTGAAAGCAAACTTTAAAAGATCTGTACCTATAAAAACTGTGATGCCTCACTATAGCCCAAGATTCTGATAGATGTCCCCAAGACTGAACTGTGGGAACTGTGCCAAGAAAAGGTTGTTCCGCAAATCTGATCCCAGAGTTTTCACATCTTCCTTTCCTGAGGGGGTGGACATGCGCCTCTTGAAATACAGGGCAAGGGTGGGATTCCCAAGATCTGATCTCAATGTCCATGTCTACACACTAGCAAATTAGTCTAGAGTAAGAAAGCTTTGTCCGGGCTAAATTTAGTCCCTGTCTACACTAGGCTTTGCCTAGTTTGAACTAAACAAGCATTTAGTTCAAAATAAGCAAAGCTTAGTTCAAATTTAGTGCTTAGTTTGAATTTAGTTCGAACTTTAGTTTGAACTAGCATGGTGTAGCCATGCTAGTTCGAACTAAGTAAGTTTGAATTAAGTGGTTAGTTCGAACTAGCTGCATTTTTTAGTTCGAACTAACTTTTAGCTTGAACTAGCTGTGCTTTTTAAGCTAGAACTAAAATGTTAGTTTGAACTAAAAGAAGTGCAGCTAGTTCGAACTAAAAAATTAGTTTGAACTAAAAAGCCGTCGTTAGTCTGAAATAACTGGGCACTGCTTAATTCACACTAAGCAAGTCCAAACTAAGTTTTCAAGTGTAGACATAGACAATGTGTTTAACCCTCAGAGGTTCCATTGTGCTACCAGTGAAGTCAACTGGGCATTTGTTTTTAACTTCAGTGCAAGCAGGTCCAAGAGGGTGAATCAGAATTCTGACTTGTGAACAAACCGTATGGAAGACAGGAAATTAAAAATGTAGCTAAGACCTTCATGAAAGTAAGGAGTAAGAGAAAGCATAAAGAACACTTTGGAGAGTTCTGTTAATATTTTCAGTTATGGTTTAAGAGAGAGGTTAAATGATGAAGTAATGAAGAGATTTTGAAATACACAATTTTACAAGGTGAAATTTGGGTGAAATTCTGGCTTCACTGAAGTTAAGTCAATTTGGCCATTGACTTCAATGGGACCAGGATTTCTCTCTCTCTGTCTTTTACCCCACTCATCATTCCCATGTGACAGAGCAATAAAGTTGCAACACTGAGCACTCAAAAGTTAAGTGGCCTGTGCAAACTTAATTCAGCCCCTTATGCATATGCATCATGACACAGCCACTAATTACATGATCACAAAAAGGTGTTCCCACAGGACTGTTGCCTCACTCAGTGCACAGGATGGAGGTGTTCTGGAGATGAATCAGGTTTGCCTGGTGAAGTAGTGTACAAGCCCCTGCCTCATTTGTTTCAGAATTGATGAAGTAAGTATTGGATGAGGCAGGGGACTACAGGAAGAGAAGGGATAGTTTCATTTTTAAGGCAGTTGAATGTTGCTCTAGATAATCAGATGCTATCCCCTTTTTTTATTGCAGAGGTCCTATATGATACCTGGCAAATCACTTAAGATATGGCTAACTACAACACATCAGTGACTGTCCAGTATCTGCTGAGTTGGGCTCTTGAGGCTTGGACTGTGGGGCTATAAAAGTCATGGTATTAATGTTAAGGATTAGCCTGCAGTCTGGGCTCCATAACCTTGTGACATGGGGAAGGATCCCAGAGTCTGGTCTCCAGCCCAAGCCTCCAGGGCAACATTATATATGGCTCTACAACCTCACTAGCCCAAGGCAGCTGATACAGTTGAGCAACAGGTGTTTTACTGCAGAAACATAGACATATCTGTACACAAGAATTTCCACAAGTGCTTATTGGTTGTGGGTACTTGATAATCTGGGTGCCCCACTTGCCAGCCTGGAGACAGAGCTGGCTCAAGAGTTTTTGGCGCCCTAGGCAAATTATGACTTTGGCACTCCTTACTCTTTTCAATATAGAGAAAAGTGATGACATATTAATATATATTTAAATAGAGAAAATATTTACTTCCATCTAATCTGGCATCCCTTAAAGCCTGGCACCCAAGGCAACTGCCCAGTTCACATATCTGGTTGCTCTGGCCCTGCCTGGGGCTTTGATTTGCAGAAGTGCTGAACACTCACAGGTGCAAGTGAAATTTGCTGCAACTCAAATGGTGCTTTAAAAATAGAAAGCTCTGTATAATGCTAAGTACTCTGAAAAATCAGGTTCCAAGCATCTCAATTTGGGCACTGAAAATTGGAGGACACTTTTGGCTTTGATCTCTCTTTGTCTCAATCCCCCCTTTGTAAAACAAGGATATCATCACCCCTTCATTTTAGAGACATGCTAGGGTAATGCATTATTTAATGTCTGTGACCTAAATGGATATTGTAGTGATAAGTATCACAGAAAAGTCCACAAGAAAATTAATAATTATGTATTCACAGCAAGTTTTCAACTATGTGGTAATAAATAAGGTACAGGACCACTCACTGAGCAATGAGGATAAAATAGAATACTGAATACTGATTCACTAAGTGCATGCTATCCATTCGGTGTACTGAATGAGGCTGGGGTTCTTTGGAAAAAACAGTATGTGATCATGTAATTAAAGATTCTATCATAATGCACATGCACAAGGGGTTTGAATTCAAATTGCACCTTAATACCGGCATTTCCTTTGTGAATGGTTTAGAAATTAAACCTCCTCATTTAATTAAGAACAACAGATATCATTCTCTCTCAGGCCCTTGCCAAAGATTTGGCCTCTGCAATTACATGGCTCATCTCATCAACACCTGCAGATGTTTGCTTTCTTGCGCCAGCCTATCTATAAATGGGCAACAAAAGTGCCTTTATACTACATGTATGTCTGATTTTGTAGTAATCCAGCTGCTAGGTCTTTAATATAAACAATATGAGCCTGTTTCTTCATTCACACACATTTAGGAAGACTGCAGTGTGCCTGGAAAACTATACAGCAGGTGCAGTAAAAATGTTAAATAGTTAAAACATTTTCCCCAGTAGCTGCTGTCAGTACTAGTACGGAACTCCCATTCCATGGGTAGGGAATAGCTTCTCAAGCCTGTAGTGTGTGGACAACACTAAGTCAATTCTGCTCTGCATTACAGGAATGGCCATGCAATCTATAGACTCACAATATGGAAAAGTGAAATGGGAGGCACCAAGTGCACTGAGAACCTAGAGATTAATAATTGTGTAACCAAGCTGAGAAAAGAGAGATGGAAAACTGGAGGCATTTTCTGCTATCTACTTAATGCAGGAGGGAATTGTAGAAGTGATTTTCTTGCACTATATGCTAGAAAAAGACTTTCTACCAAAAAGTGAGTAAATAAAATTCTGCCTAACTCAGGGAGAGAGGATGGATAGCTGCTCAGCTCTGCACTGTGTCTTCTTGTCAGCACAAAGCCAAGCATTCTCATGTATGTGATGGCATCAGTGCATTACCTTTGTGGAAGATGAACACTAGGCTGTCTTTCCAGAAAACACTCAGAAGTTCAATAGGGAGTGAGGAATGGGGATGTGTGTCCTGCCTCACAGTCATTGAAGCACATATGGGAAACAGAGAGAGAGAAAAGGAAATTAGAAATTACCAAGATGAGATTTAACAGGCATCCTGGGATGAAAAGAAGAGAAACTCACCAAAGTCCTTGGGAACAGATAAGTTCTTTATGTGAAGAGCTTTTATGTATGTTTAGGGCTAATTTTGCAATCAGGGGAGCAAAGTTAAGGAGAAACACAAGATCCATAGAACAGTGAAGACTTGTCCCAGTGCTGAAAGTTGGGATGATGCTGCTGAAAGCTCCATTCATCCTGGGATTCTTCCAGGGCTGCAAATGGCAGTTCTGGGATTTTTCTAACTGCATTGGGTGGAGATGTCAAAACCAATATTAAAAAGGATTGTAAATAAAAAAGACAGGTGTCTTAGCTGCTCTGGTTCTGAGGGGGAATAGGGTCGTTTAGGGTCTTTATCTGGGTCAGTTTGTATCATAAAGAATATGAACAGTGTTTGTATCTAGGAGCTTCTCCAGGAAGAATTGGTGCAGAGGTACCAGTGGATTCATGGTTTAGGAAGGCTGCTGCAGGCTATGCTGGGAAATTGAGCAAGTCTGCTAATGTTCTGAGCCACTGCATCTTACAGCCTGACCGGACAATATTCCTTTTCTATGAGGACAAGGCATTTACTTAGGGCACTTTCTAGTTCCTACAAGGCTGACAGGCAGAGCTTGAGGACTGCAGAGGATGAAACCTTGGAAATTCCCAGTCTGTAGTACACACATGGTAGAACAAATCCAGCAGGAAGAAAGAAATTAATATTAATTATTGGTAACTGTAATTAAGCTGCACTGAGTTCCCCCACACATGTTCCCTTAATGCACAAGTACAACAAATAAGATTAGTAGGTAAGGGTTGTGTTGAAAAATCCTCTCCCATTCTTCGGGGGGGGGGCAGTTGGTGGAGCTTTCTCACTACAGTTAGCTGTTGTGTTGATTCTAGACATCAGAGTTTACCCTCTGGAGACTGTCCAAATTGTAGCACTAATACAACTGTGAGGGAAGAAGAGGGCGTTATCTCCTTATGGAGGATATACAGCAGTCTCTGGTCACTCACAGCAAGTCGATGGGCGTGGCCATGCTGTGTACTACAAGGGATCTTGCTTTCTCATTTCCAGGTCACACTATGGGACAAAAGGTCTTTGTCTTTAAGTTTACCTCAGCTTAATTCTCTGAACTGAAGAGGAATGAAGGGAAAATTAGTCATGGGAGAATTCCAAAGTAATTCCACTTCTGAGAGGGAATCATAGAATCATAGGGTTGGAAGGGACCTCATGAGGTCATCTAGTCCAACCCCCTGCTAAAAGACAGGCCTTAAATGTTTCCAAAGCTAGAGATTACACCACACCCCTAAGAAAACATTCCAATGCTTCACCACCCTCCTACTGAGAAAGATTTTCCTAATATCCAACCTTGACTGCCCCAGCTGCAGCTTGAAACCATTGCTCCTTGTTCTTTCCTCTGTTACTACTGAGAACAACCTGGCTTCCTCCTCTTTGGAGCACCCCTTCAAGTAGTTGAAGGTTGCTATAAAATCCCCCCTCAGTTATCTCTTCTGCAGACTAAATAAGCCTAGTTCCTTCAGTCTCTTTTCATAAGTCATGTGCCCCAAACCCCTAATCATTTTTGTTGCCATTCGCCAGACTTTTTCTAAATTGTCAACATCCTTTTTGTAGCGCTGAGCCCAAAACTGGACACAATATTCCAAATGTGGCCTCACCAGTGCCAAATAGAGGGGAATAATCACATCCCTCTATCTGCTGGTGACACTCCTACTGATGCAGCCCAATATGCCATTGGCCTTTTTCACAACAAGAGCACATTGTTGACTCATATCCAGCTTCCCATCCACCTTAACCTCCAGGTCCTTTTCTACAGTACTGCTACTTAGCTGATCAGTCCCCAGCCTGTAGCAGTACATGGGATTTTTCCATCCTAAGTACAGGACTTAGTACTTGTCTTTGTTGAGCTCCATGAGATTTTGTTTGGTCCAATGCTCCAATTTGTTTAGGTCTCCCTGAATCCTATCCCTGCCCAACAGCATGTTTACCATTCCCCCCAGCTTGGTGTCATCTGTGAATTTACTGAGCATGCAATCTATCCCATCATCCAGATCACTAAGGAAGACGTTGAACAGAACTGGCCCCAAGACTGACCCCTGGGGCACTCCACTAGTTACTGGTTGCCAACTAGACATTGAGCCATTGATCCCTACCCACTAAGCCCGATGATCTAGCCAGCTTCCTATCCACCTTACAGTCAATTCATCCAAACCATACTTCCTTAACTTACTTACAAGAATGCTGTGGGAAACCATATCAAAATCTTTGCTAAAGTCGAGGTATATCACATCAACAGCTATTCCCATGTCCACATATCTAGTCATCTCATCATAGAAGGCAACCAGGTTGGTCAAGCATGATTTACCCTTGGTGAATCCATGCTTGATTGTCCCTGATCACTCTTTTCATCCAAGTGTTTCAGAACAGATTCTTTGAGGATCTGTTCCATGATTTTGCCAAGGATTGAGGTGAGGCTGATTGGTCTGTAGTTCCCTGGATCCTCCTTTTACCCTTTCTTGAAGATAGGCACTATATTTGCCTTTTTACAATGATCTGGGACCTCCCCCATTCACAATGAGTTTTCAAAGATAATGACTAGTGGCTGTGCAATCACATTGGCCTACTTCCTCAGCACTCTCAGATGCAGTTCATCCAGCCCCATGGGTTTGTGTACATCCAACTTCTTTAAGTAGTCCCTAACCTGACATTCCATCACCGAGGGCTGCTTTCCTTCTCTCCATTTTATGTTACCCAATGTAGTAGCCTGGGATCTGACCCTATCTCTGAAAATTGAAGTAAAAAAAACATTGAGTACTTCAGCCTTTTCCACATCATCTGCCATGAGGATATCTGCCCCATTCAGTAAGGGACCTGCACCATCCCTGGTCCTCTTCCTGTTACTAGCATGCTTGCAGAACCCCTCCCTGTTATCTTTCACGTCCCTTGCTGTTTGGCCTTTCTGATTTTATCCCTGCAGGCCCGAGCAATATCTTTATATACCTCCCTAATCAGCAGTCCAAGCTTCCACTTTTTGTAAGCTTCCCTTATGTGTTTTAGCTCATCGTAGAGTTTTTGCTAAGCCACACTGGGCACCTTCCATATTTGCTGTTCTTTCTGCACATTGGAATGGTATCTTCCTGTGCCCTTAGCAAGGTTTCTTTAAAATACAGCCAGCTCTCTTGGACACCTTTCCCCTTCAGATTAGCCTTCCCAAGGATCCTGCCCATCAGTTCCTTGAGGGAGCCAAAAGCTATGTTTCTGAAGTCCAGGGTATGTGTTCTGCTTCTTTCCTTTCTTCCTTTGATTAGGATCCTGAACTCTACCATCTCATGGTCACTGCTGCCCAGGTTGCCATTCACTTCCACATCCCTGATTAATTTTTCTCTGTATGTGAGCAGCAGATCAAGAGGTGCAATCCCCTAGTTGGTTCCTCCAGCATTTGTACCAGGAAATTGTCCTCAGTGCTCCCCAAAAACTTCCTGGACTGCCTGTGCACTGCTGTATGGCCCTCCCAGTAGATGTCAGGGTAATTGAAGTCCCCCATGAGAACCAGGGCATGTGATTGGGAAACTTCTGCTGGTTGTCCATAGAAAGCCTCATCTACCTCCCCCTTCTAGACTGGTGGTCTATAGCTGACATGCACCATGACATCATGCTTGTTGTACTCTCCTCTAAACTTGGAGACTTTCAGCAGGCTTATCTCCACTTTCACAGTGCTGTGTCATAAACACTTCCCTGCTCGGTCTTCTGTCTAAAGATTTTGGCCACCAGTTTTCTTGTGGAGAAAGATAATTGCTCTTCCTGATCTCAGAGACCATCTTGGTTTAATCACCTGTTTTGGGTAGGCCAAGATGAGAAATGTAGGGGCTCATCAGAATATCACACTTTGAGTCTGAAAAGATTTGTTCCATTGGGAACGGGACAGAAGTTGCACTGTTGGCAGTATTGCCAAGCCCAAGCTTTCAAAAAACACAAGGATTTAGATGATTTTCTCCCAGCCTCAGATCATGAGATTGGTTTAGAAATCAGCAGATTAGCACACTTAAAACAATTCATTTTGCCACCTTCCAGTTTTTCAGCAGCTCAGACACAAGGCCAACAGTTTCTCTCTTTATCTGCCTTGGCTGGCCAGCTAGCAAGTTCTCAGGTAGCTGGGCCATGAAAAGATTCAAATTACCACAGAGGGCAATTTACAGTCCATTCTGACCTCCTTGGCAACTGGCCAGGTGGATTAAGGTGGGGGGGGGGAAGGAGTCTTCATCATGTGGGGACACTTACATCTTCAGGATACCACAGCAGATCCAGGAGCTAGGACTGGTGTCTACTGGTACCACATAGCTTCTGAAAAGCAAGGCTCCTTGAAGCACCTAGAGGCTCTTGCATCCTGAGGGCAATGTGAGGTGAATGTAGGCCAGGTCTGGTGTTTGCTAGCACAATATAGCATAAAAGATGCAAAATGAACATAAGCATTTATAGCTCAGGGGCACCTAAGGCGATATGAAGGTCAGGACCAGTGTGTGCTGGTCCTAGGAAGACAGAATATGAAAGGCTGGGTCCCTGTGGACATGCTTAACTAATTTTACAGCTTCAGTGGGATGATTAAGAGGATCCCACAGCAATCTCTTGGTCCCGGAGGTCATCTAGACCAGGTGTGTGGAGGCTGGTAACATTTCAAAGTAACCAGCCATCTGTTCTTCCCCATTTGCTACCATTCTGGGGCACCAGAGGCTGCAGGTGTCTAAAAAGTTCCCTTAGACCCTCCAATCAGAATCAGAATGTTTCTATAGAGGAATCTGAAGGACCATTAATGGAGGTGTGTATGCTGGCTCAGGTTCTCCTGCCTGTGGATGGCTATGCTCTTGTCCTGACATCAGGTACAGACTCTATGGCCTCTTTGAGTGCAGTATGGCACCCTAGTCTTGAGGCCCAGGAAGCAGAGCAAGGCAGGCCGCCCCCTTCTCAAATGATTTGCACCTCTGCTCCCCCGTGTGACCCAAGGGGGTTTGCTCCAGTGCTGATGCTCCAGCGTGCCCAGCATCCCAGTGTAGTTTAACTATGACACCCTCCAAAGCCACCCACTATTTCACCGGCTACCATCCAAAGGTCTAGATAGCTGGGTGGGGTAGACGTTGCTGTTTCCCTACAAAATGCCAGAGGGAGCAAGTGTTGAGGGTAACTGGGGAGCAAAGCAGCTGCGACAGTCAGATGAACAGGCACAGTCTCCAGAAATGAATGCCCCAATGCCCTTCCAGAGGCCCTAACCCACAGCTGACAGGAAGCCCTTGTTATGAAATTCTCTAAGTGACACGCCTACCACTACCTAGTACTGGTGAGAGCTGATAACAGACACAGGGTGTTGGATTAAAACCAAAATTGTGAAGAGAATGGTAACCCCAGTCACATCTCCCGGCAGAGAGTTTCACAGTTCCTATGGTAGGGCTTAGCCTCCTCTAGAGTTGAGGAAATCTTTTATTTCATTGTAGGTGTTAATTATGGCATGTATCAGACTCACATTAGGTGGGCCAAAACCTCAGCTGCTGCCGTATGCCTCAGCTGGTCACGTAAAATACTAGGGATACTATCCAAATCCATGACTCCCAATCTGTGATCCAGGGTCCAAAAGTGGCTTGCAGGAACTTTCAAAGTGGCCCCTGGCTCCCCTCCTCCTGGCTGCAGAAATAAGCTATTGCCTAAGGACCCAGGTAGAACACATTTCTGTGGAGCTACAAGGCTGGTGCAGCCGAGGGAATGGAAGATCAGCACTCACCTCCTCTTGGCTGTAGCAGGGAGCATGGCAAAGTGCTCCAGCTAGGTCTGTAGGCTCTGGGTCCTTCAGCCAGAGGGACGGAGCACTGATCTCCCATCCCCCTGGCTGCAGAATGGAGCCACTGCCTAGGGACTCAGGTGGAGTGCACAGTGTTACAGGATGAATGTGAAACAAGGAGTCCTGTAGCACTTTAAGATTAACAAATTTATTTATTGCGAGCTTTCGTGGGAGAAAATCCCACTTTGTCAGATGCTTTGAAAATGGGGGAACTTACAGAATGGGAGGAAAATAAATGCAAGGGAGTGTAAGACATGGGATCAAGTCGTACTGCTTTGGTTTGCTGTTACAGTATGACCTGATCCCATGTCTTAAACTCCCCTGCATTTATTTTCCTCCCATTCTATAAGTTCCCCCATCTTCAAAGCATCTGACGAAGTGGGATTTTCTCCCATGAAAGCTCATGTGATAAATAAATTAGTTTTGTCTTTAAGTGCCACAGGACTCCTTGCTTCTTTTGCTGAACTAAACTAACACTGCTGCCCCTTTGGAACCTGGCAGGGTGCATGTGGTTTCTCTCCTGCAGTCAGGGAGACAGGAGAACACTGAGGAGGCAAAGTGCTTTTCATGGTGGGGGGAGGAAAGGTGTGGGTGCTGGTGGACGCTGGTGATCCTTCAGGGCTGTAAAAATAAATCTGTGGCCCTCATGCCAGAAAGGTTGGGAACCACTGATCCAAACTCATTAATCTCTCATCTGGCAAAGACAACAGTGGGAAGGACATTTCCACTGAAGATCCAGCTTTGGAAGAGGTGCTCTAGTTAAGGGTGGTAGTGGCAGTAAAGAGGGTATAAATGCCAGAGCAGTGTAACAGGGCCTCAGTGTAAATAAGATTCTGTTTTACGTTTGATTGCTCACACCTTGAGCACTAGCTTATACCCTGTACATGAAGAATTCATGGGCACTTACTCAGTATTGGCACATTATAGTTAAACATTAATTCAAAGAAATGTATAGATTATTTAATCTTTTAATGCTCAATTTAATCTGGTTATTAATTTATAGGGACAATGTTAGGTAGCTCAGTCCAAAGTATGCATGTAAAATATGTATAAACAAACTGTAATAATACAAGTTCCAAAGGGGCAGCCATGTTAGTCTAGTTCAGTAAAACAAACAAGGAGTCCTGTGGCACTTAAAGACTAGCAAATTTATTTATTACATAAACTTTTGCTGGAGAAAATCTCACTTCGTCAGATGCTTTGAAGCATAGCCTTAAAGACTAGCAAATTTATTTATTGCATGAGCTTTTGTTGGAGAAAATCCCACTTCGTCTGATAGTTCAAAGTAATAAGTTGGAGATTCGTTTGAACTAACCTCAGGTTAGTTCAAACTAACCTCGTACTTATTACTTTGAACTATCTGACAAAATGGGATTTTAATTATTAGTTTGAACCAAAAAGTTCAAACTAACTTTCTTTAGTGTAGACATAGCCTAAGTGCCACAGGACTCATAATTTGTTTTAATAATACAAGTGTTCTCATGACAGTGAAAGCAGGGTTTGTTTGACAGGAAAGGTCCCTAATGTCATTTTAATGCAAAGGAAGACTATACTAGTGCAGTGTTATTTATTTATTTATTTTCCTTTGTGGATCCCTAAGGAGTTTTGATTGGAGGTATAGACGCCTTTGGAAATCTTACGTATAGTTGGTGAACCTCCAGGTGTCTGCAGCCAACAGGCTGAAAACTACTGTGCTTGGGTATAAGTGCTGGAAAGTGAAAGTGATTAAAAAATAACTTGATCCCAAGAAGAAACTGACTAGTATATTTTAATTGCCCAAGAGAAGGGAAATGCAAAAAGGAAGTAGCATGAATAAGGAAAGGTTAGTTTATTACACATGAAATTATTTGGAAAATCTAAGGTGTAACTAAAGACACAAGGAAATTTCTTTTTTTTAAATGCAAACCCTATGGCCTGAATATCCAGAGAAGAAAAACCTCTCTATTTCCTGTGTTGATAACAAAAGAAAATGTTGCAATAGACACTTAATTTTCCTCACTGTCCACCATTCCTCTAGTGACACTTGGGAGTCTCTGTAACTGTATAAAAACTTGGATTTTGGGAGGTAGCAGGCTCCCAGAGAGGGGGCAAGGCATGGGCAGATTAATGCACATGCCTGTGGGGGCTCACAGAATGTTGGGAGCCCTCTGCCATGCAGTGCTGGATGGGAGCAGAGCTGCTCTGGGCTGAAGGCTGGGCTCTGCATTGCTCTCCCACCTCACACCAGAGCTGGCTAGTCCACCCCGGGGGTGGGATGGCCCAGCTCAGAGATCAGGCTCTGCTCTCGTGCCACATCACTGAGTTGGCTGATCTGCCTCTGGAGGCGGGGTGGTCTGGCTGATGTGCCATGCAGTACAGCATCTGGCACGGCCAGGTTGCACCAGAAGCCACCTCATGTGGGCTAGTTGGCCCTGCCGCCCGGGAGGGGGGGCAATCAGCTGGGCCAGGGCCAGCCTCTGTCCCCACTCCGCTGCAGCACCAGCCCTCCCACAGGGGACAAGACCGTAGACTGGAGGGGGGTCTGCAGCCCCAGGCAAGGGTGGGTGGGGCTGTGGATGCGGCCTCAGGTGGGGGAGGCCCAGGGGCCCCGAGTTCCCTAATCTGCCACTGGGGTAAGGTTACTGCCTTATAGCAAAGAGCTCATTTTCAAGCAGTATGGACTTTGCTCAAAGGTCCCAAGACTTCTTTGCTTACCTCATGGGGAGAGACAATCCAGAATGAACACTTTGTGGTAAGAGTGGTGAGAAGCAATGCAAAGGACAGCAGCACAGTTGAGTGGAATCCTGTGAGCCACCCCAGCACCCTAATGAAGCTGAGTCACTGAGATATATTAGGTCATAGAGCCTTGGGGACAAGGCAAACTAATCCCTTGGGATTGGAGACAGATTGGCAAAGAGACACTTGGACTGCTGCTACTCACCAAGCCACATCTTGTGTGGAGTTTGGTGAGTGAGTGAGGTGGTGCAGACAAGGGACTATCACCTGTGGATGGTCACCAGGTAGCTGAAAGAGAGTTAGATGAATTACTGGCAAAGTTACTCTTTATTTGATTATATATTCTGTTGCTTTGTTTTCCCAAATACATCTGTGCTTCCTTTTCCCTAATAAAGATTTCTCTGGTTGTACAGAGTCTGAGAGTTCTTCTGTGTAGGCAAGTTCCTTTCCAGCTAAGGGTATGGAGGGAGCATTTAGTCTGCCCAGGTTTCCTTCAGGATCATCAGGGTAATACCCTTTGCAGTCAAACCCTGTGTAATTCTCTAGTTTGGGAAAGAAAAGTGCTTATTGTTACTCACATGCACATATACATGCACAAAAAAAGCTTCCATATAGCAGTAGAATGCATAGACAGGTTCAAGGGCTTGATGAGCCACGCTATATTCGATCACTCTCCACTGCCCAGACTCAAAGCGTCTGACTGGCAACAGGCCCAGCTGCATCTTTGATTGATAAAAAGAGGAACCAAATCTAGCAAGTATTGTTTTATTGTCTCCAGGGGCTAACCGGTTGTTAAGAGCCTGTAACAGATTTTAGCAGATCAATGAAGTATTGCACCAAACAAACAAACAAACAAACAAACAAACAAACAAACAGACAAACAAACAAACAAACAAACAAAATCAATTAGTGATATCAAGGATGTACAAATCCCTTTCCACAAGAGCCCTACATGCGGATTTTATACATTTGGCTTTGAAGGGAACTCTAGCACTCATTCGGAGCTGGTTCTACTGTCCCTGGATAGCTCAGAAAATGTGAGACATGATCAATGTCTGCAAAGGAAGACTTTATCCAACAATCCAACATAGCTGGAAAACATCCAGAAAGCCTTTGGAGCTGGTATGTATTAGCTTCCTATCTCCAGTCATGGATTAAACAAAAGTGGGAAACATTTTAGTAGTGCTGACCAATTCATCAGGTATGCCTAGGCATATAGAGCCAGTGATCAGAAGGCCACTCTAGTTACCCAAAGGCTGTGGGAGAAATGCTTCTCAGTATATGGATTTCCTGCTCAGACACACTCAGACCGATGAAGAGATTTCTGAGGTTCGCCACTTGACAGTGGGAATTAAAATGCCTAAAACAACCCATTATCACTAAAAAGATAATCCTCAGCCAGAACATTTTAATCAGACTCTGTCTCTTGAATATGTTGGGGACTTTACACTGAAGTCAAATTGGTGCCTGCACATTGCATTTTTGGGGGATGCATACAGTGCTATAAAGAACAATGCTAGAGAAGTTACACCATATTTCCTGATCTTTGAACAAGACTTGCTGATTACCCATAGGTTTATGCTTTGGTGTGTCAGAGGATGAAGACAGCCAGCTATGTTGCCACATTGAGACACTGACTATGGCTGCAGCCTGTGAAAACTGTAATAGAAATAAGCAGAGATGGTGCTTGGTGTGTTGTCAGGAATTCCTGCCAGGAGACAAAGTTTGGTTGCAAAACCTAATTATTTCTGGCTCTCACAACACTGCAGGTTTCCAGTGCTCTGGTCTTGGATAACTGCAGCTACCACCAAGCTTTACACGTGGAATTTTTATGCTTTGCCACCCCTCACCCTGCCTCTTCATTCCAAGGTCCTTCTCTGCAATAGTGGGGCCATTACTAATATGTATGTTCGGTGCTCTTCGAAGGCCATTGCAGAAACACCCAGCCCCTACAGCTCCACTCCAGCGTTGGTTAAAAAAACTCTTTATTACATAAAAGTAAACCAATAAATTAATTTAGAGTTCCTTCCTGACACCTTCACCCAGGTCCTGGAAAAACCCATCTCTACCCAGCAAGCCTCAACTAACCCATCCCCTGTTCCTCACCCAGCTGCTGGAATTGAAATGAATATTACATGGTGGCTCATAGCAACCCCAAATGGGCCTTTACAGACCTTTTAGGTCACTGCTTCATCTCCAACTATACAATTTACTTCTCTAACATCTCCACATATAAAGCTACATGAACTGAACACATTACTTAACATTATTCACACTGGCAAAAGCACAACAGCTGACAGATGGAAGAAACTACCTGACTTAGTAGTGGAAAGACTAGAAACTGCCAGATTACAGAAATGAAACCAGAAACTGGACAAATAAGATCAGTCCATAAGGCCCTCCAGTTACCTGTAGGTGAGCTAGCATGTATTCCTTGTGGTCATTTGTTGCCTCAGAGCAGAGGAGGGCTGGAAAGGTCTGATAACTCAATGTTTCAGTAGGCATTCTGGGGAAACACACAAACACTGCTTTGTAGTATGGCAGGGAATTTGAGGAGGACGACAATAACATGGCATAGCCTGGATTGACACTACACTCTTCAGCACTCTACCCAAAACTGAGTGAAAACAATGAGACCCCAGTTCCTTCTGTTCTAACTGCGAGGTGGAAATCCGTATGCCCTATAACTTCTTGCCAGTGTCTCCAGTGATATCAGCCAGAAGTAGAGAGCCAGACACTGAAACCATTTCAGATTTACCAGAAGGGAAGGACTCAGATGATGCTGTGGCTGGATAATTTAAACATAGATATGGAAGGTGTTCCAGCTTCTCCCAGAACCTTGACCTTAAGCATTTGCTTAAGTCGACTTAATAACGCCTGCCCTTAAAGTTGACTTTAAGGGTTAAGTCGACTTTATTAAGCCAACTTAATGCAAAGTGCCCATTAAAGTCGATTTAATGAAGTCAACTTTGTTTAGTAGAGCCTTTTGAGTTGACTTAATAAGGTCAACTTAAAGTCAACTTTATTAAGTCCACTTAGTGAGGCCCAATTTGTTTAAGTCAACTTTACAATGTCAACTTAACTGAGCCCTGTAGTGTAGACATGTCCTATGATAGGATAGAGAGGCTTCTCAGTGGAGACTTCATGGGCCATAGGCCAGAGAGCAACTGAACATGCATGGCAGTGCCTATACTAAATAGGGTCATTAGGACAGTTAAATTTTTAAGCTATGACGAGCTGGAAGCTAGGAGTGAAGAATCTGTACACATAGTTCACTGGTTTGTGATGTCTCTAATAGGAAGCCTGAGACAGTATCCAAATGTGTGTGTATGTGGGGGGAATATATCTATCGTAATAAGGTGATTATAATTGACTGGGAGGACAAATTCTCTGCTGGGGAAGGATGTGAATAGATTTGGCCAAAATTCAAATTTCTGGCTAAGGTGCTGCTTTGGCATTTTGCAATTTCATTTTGTTCTGATTCAGAATGAAAAATATTTATTTTTTTCAAAATTGTTTTGGAAAATTCTCAGTTTAGAATTCCAAAATTTCATTTTATATTTTAGAATTCTGTTTCAGAGTTTCAAAATGTCATAATTTTGTTTTTGAATTGGAACAAATTTCTATTTTATTTTTATATTTTTACTTTATACCATGAAATGTTGGCAGCAGTAATAATGCATAATAATATGCACAACTATTGCTACTGACATGTCATGAAGAGGCTGCTTTCCTCTGCTTCTGTGCAAATGCACGGGTACCGATCCCAAATGACTTCAGCTGGGCAGAGGGGAGAGAAAGAGAGGTGGGGAGGGAGGAAGTGTTAAGTTGATGAACAATCCTTTTATATTAGTAGAGGAAAGCCAGAGTGGAGGAAGCTGGCAAGTCTCTCTCAGGAAACTCCACAGAGAAGCATTAGCAATAACGAACTGATACTTATATACCCCAAGACTAGTCTACAACTGTTTTTGAAACAGTAAAACTATTTCAGTTTTGGTAGTAATATTATACTGAAATAATTAAGCTATTATAACCCCTACTGTGGACCCAGGTTTAAGAGTATAAAGGTGCCTTATACTGGAACAGCTTATTCCCTATAATTTATGGGGATAATCATCTTTATATTGGAAGTTACCAATCTCATTAAAGTGATAAAATTTGGGGTATAGATAAGTTCTAAAACCACTTTATACCACTCTGTCAATGGTAAAGGACCAAAAGGGGCCTTGAAGTGTAAGACTGTAGGCTATAAGGACTTTTTAACCTGCTAGAGTGGTGTAGAATAGCGTTGACTCCGTGTTCTTTATAATCTATGATTTGAAATACTCTTTTAGGTATACCATGCATATTTGGATATGAGTGGCTTTCTTTCAGTTTATGTTAATCTGAAAAAAGCACCATAAATGCATCAAAAGGCACTTTTCTCTAACAGTACAAGCGTCCACCTCCAAGGTTATTTATAAAAAAAATTCGTTTAAATTCACACCTTATCTGAGAAAAGTTTTCTAGTGTAGCCAAGACACCTATTTCTATACACAGGGGGTCACTGGTAAAACATTCCCATATAGATAGGTTCTTACTGTAAACAAGAATCAGGCCTAATACTATTTATTTTCTCTATTCTAATGACCACCAGAATCTGATATGGACATGGATAGAGACCTCTTTAAAACTTGTACTGAAGTAAATACTATTGGAAACTGTGGCTATGTCTACATTGCTTAGCATTTTCAAAATATTTTTTTTCCAAAAAAATTATTTTGAAATATATTCAAAATTATTATTTCAAAATAACTTTTTTCAAGAATGCTATTTCGGGAGAATGGCCTGAGGACTGCTCCTAGTCCCAAAATACCGCAGCTTTTTTTTCCCCGAAAGTGAAAATCTACACTGGATTTTCTTTTTAGAAGAAAAGCAAGGCAATGGAAAAGATATACAGGCTTTTTCAAAAAAAGCCTTTGCCATGTCTGGTGATGGCTTTTTTAGAAAAAGCTATCTCAAAAAAGGTGTTTAAAAAAAAAGTGTAACAAGGTTTAGCGTTGCTGAAAAAGCAAGCCAGTATTTCAAAATACTGGCACACTTTTTTGAAAAAGCTAAACCCTACAGCTTTCCTAAATAAAAAGCCTTTTACAAGATAGCTTTTTTGAAAAAGCAGATAGCCGGACACGGCAAACGCTTTTTTTTTGAAAAAACAACAAGGAGTTGTGTGGCACTTTAAGACTAACAGATTTATTTTTTGCATGAGCTTTCGTGGGAGAAGATCCCACTTCTTCAGATGCTTCGAAGATGGGTGAACTTACAGAAAGGAATGAAACTAAATGCAAGGGGGTGTAAAACATAGGATCAGGTCATACAGGAACAGCAAATCAGAGCAGTTTACAGGTTCAAACCATGGGAAGCCTGAAGTCAAATTACCTTTTGTAATGGGAAAAGAACCCATAGTCTTGATTAAGTCCTGCTTTCACAGAATTTAGCTTGCATGTTAATTCGAGTTCAGCTGTTTCTCTTTGAAGTCTTGATGTCCCAGCCACATCTCTGATGACTGTCATTAACAATTTCCAAAGGGATAGCCGTGTTAGTCTAGTCCAGTAAAAAAACAACAAGCAGTTGTGTGGCACTTTAAGACTAACAGATTTATTTTTTGCATGAGCTTTCGTGGGAGAAGATCCCACTTCCTCAGATGCTTCGAAGATGGGTGAACTTACAGAAAGGAATGAAACTAAATGCAAGGGGGTGTAAAACATAGGATCAGGTCATACAGTAACAGCAAATCAGAGCAGTTTACAGGCTCAAACCATGGGAAGCCTGAAGTCAAATTACCCTTTGTAATGGGAAAAGAATCCATAGTCTCGCTTCAGTCCTGCTTTCACAGAATTTAGCTTGCATATTAATTCAAGTTCAGCTGTCTCTCTTTGAAGTCTTGATGTCCCAGGTACAGCTCTAACGACAGTCGTTAACAAATCCATCATCGAGTGATTAGGAAGATGGAAGTGCTCAGCAACTGGTTTCTCTGTTCTTTGATTTCTGATATCAGCTCTGTGCTCATTCAGTCTCTTACGGAGCGATCATTCTGTTTGTCCAATATATAAGGTGTTGGGGCATTTCTTGCACATGATGGCATAGACCACATTAGTAGATGAGCAGGTAAATGAGCCTTTGATGGAGTAGCAGGCTTGATTAGGACCTATGATGGTGTCTGTTGTATAGATATGTGGGCAGACTTGGCAGCGTGGTTTTTTGCAGGGGTGTGTGCCTGCTTCAATCTTCCTGTTGTTAGATCTGTAGTTGCTGGTGAGTATCTGTTTAAGATTAGGGGGCTGCCTATAAGCAAGGAGTGGTCTGTCTCCTAATGCTTGAGAGAGAGAGATCATCTTTTAGAATAGGCTGTAGGTCCTTAATGATCTTTTGCAGAGGTCTGACTTGAGGATTGTATGTGGTGACTAGTGGTGTTCTGTTGCTTTCTTTCTTGGGTCTCTCCTGTAGTGGATGACGTCAGGGAACCCGTCTAGCTCTGTCAATTTGTCTTCTTACTTCCCCAGGTGAGTACTGTAGTTTCAAGAATGCTTGATAAAGATCCTCAAGATGTCTGTCCCTGTCTGAGGGATCAGAGCAGATGCGGCTATATCTTAGGCCTTGGCTGTAGACAATGGATCGTGTGATGTGTTTAGGATGGAAGCTCGAAGGATGTAGGTAACTATACCAATCAGTAGGTTTTCGGTATAGGGTGGTGATGATGCGTCTATCCCTGATTTGTACTGTAGTGTCAAGAAAGTGGATCTCCTGTGTGGAGTGTTCCAGGCTCAGTTTGATGGTGTCGTGGAAATTATTGAAATCTCTGTGAAAATCTTCAAGAGCATCCCTGCCGTGTGTCCAGATGATAAAGATGTCATCAATGTAGCGCAGGTAAAGAAGAGGTGTCTTGGGATAAGACTTGAGGAAACGTTGTTCTAAGTCGCCCATAAAGATTTTGGCATATTGTGGGGCCAAGCCTGCCTATCTTTTCCATTGCCTTGCTTTTTTTTGAAAAAGAAAGTCCAGTATAGACTTTCACTTTCGGGGGAAAAAAAAAAAGCTGTGGTATTGCAAGACAAGGACCGGTCCCTGGACCATTCTCCTGAAATAGCATTTTTGAAAAAAGTTATTTTTGAGATAATTATTTCAAATATATTTTGAAATAATTTTTCCGAAAAAAGTTTTTTCAAAAACAGTAAGCAATGTAGCCATAGCCTGTGTGATTATGGGAGACTTTAACTTCCCAGATATAGACTGGAGGATAAGTGCTAGTAATAATAATAGGACCCAGATTTTCCTGGATATGATAGCTGGTGGATTGCTTCATCAAATAGTTACTAAACCAACAAGAGGGGATGCCATCTTAGATTTGGTATTGGTGAGTAGTAAGGACCTTGGAGAAGAACTGATAGTAGGGGTCACAACCTTGCTCCAATCAACCATGAGCTAGTTCAGTTCAAACTAAATGGAAAGATAAATGAAAATAAGTCTCTGTCTAGAGCCTTTGACTTCAAAAGAACTAACTTTAGAAATGAAGGTAATTAGTTGAGGAAGTGAACTGTACTGAAGATCTTAGGGATCTAACTGTGGAGGAGACTTGGAATTACTTCCAATCAAAGTTGCAGGAACTATCTGAAGCCTGTACCTCAAGGAAGGGGAAGAACATTCATAGGTAAAAATTATAGGCCATGCTGAATGAGTACATCTCAGACACAAGATTAAACGAAAGCAGCAAACCTACAAGGAGTGGAAGATGGGAGGGATCAGTAAGGAAAGATACCTCTCAGAGGTCAGATCATGTAGAAATAAAGTGAGAAAGGCCAAAAGTCAACTAGAGTTGGACATTTCAAAAGGATTTAAAAACAACAGTAAAAGATTCTATAATCACATAAATAGGAAGAAAACAAAGAAAGAAGAAATGGGACTATTAAACAGTGAGGATGTGGTGGAGGTTAAGGATAATCTAGACATGCCTGAATATCTAAACAAATAATTTGCCTCCATTTTTAATGAAGCTAATGATGAGATTGGAGACAGTGATAGGGTGGCTAATGGGAATGAGGATACTGAGGTACAAAGTACTTCTTCTGACATAGAAGCCAAACTCAAACTGCTTAATGGAACTGAATTGGGGGGCCAGGATAATCTCCATCCATGAATATTAAAGGAATTGGTACATGACATTGCAAGCCCAGGAGCAAAGATTTTTAATTAATCTATAAACTTTGGGGTTGTACTTTATGACTGGAGAATTATTAACTTAGTTCCTACTTTTAAGAAGGGGGAAAAATGTGATCCCAGTAACTACAGGCTTGTTAGCTGGACCTCAGTAGTATGCAAGGTCTTGGAAAAAAATTGGAAAAAAAGAAAGTAGTTAAGGACATCAAGGTTAATGGTAAATGGGATGAAATACAACATGATTTTACAAAAGGTAGGTTGTGCCAGACCAACTTGATCTCTTTTTTTGAGATGATAACAGATTTTTTTTAAGAGAAAGGGAATGTAGTGGATCTAATTTACTGAGATTTCAGTAAGGCATTTGATATAGTTCCACATGGAAAATTATTACTAAAATTGGAAAAGTTTGGGATTAATATGAAAATGGAAAGGTAGATAAGGAACTAGTTAAAGGGGACACTACAACGGGTCATAGTGAAAGTTGAACTGTTAGGTTGGAGGGAGGTTACTAGTGGAGTGCCTTAGGATCATTCTTGGGACCAATCTTGTATAACCATTTTGTTACTGACTGTGGCACAGAAAATGGAAATGTGCTAATACTGTTTGCAGATGACACAAGATTGGGAGAGGTTACCAATATAGAGAAGGATTGGGATATCATACAGGAAGATCTGGATGGCCTTGTAAACTGGAGTATTTTAGGAATAGGATGAAATTTGAGAGGAAAGTGCAACATCATAAATCTAGGGACCAGTAACAAGCACTTCTGCTATAAGCAGGGAATGCATCAGTTGGAAGTGACAGAAGAGAAGAAGGATGTTGATGTATTGGATGATCACAGGAAGACAATGAGCTGTTAATGTGATATGGCCATGGAAAAAGCTAATGTGGTCCTAGGATGCATCAGACAACCATTTCCAGTAGAAATAAGGAGGTGTTAGTACTGTTATACAAGGTGCTGGTGTGACCTCATCTGTAATACTGCATGCAGTTCTGGTTCACTAAGTTTAAGAAAGATGAATTCAAACTGGAAAAGGTGCAGAGAAGAGCTGCTAGAATGATCTGTTGCATGGAAAATCTGTCTTATGACAGAGGATTCAAAGACCGTGGCTTACTTTGCCTAACCAAAAGAAGGCTGGGGGAGGTATGAGTCCTCTCTATAAATATGTCAGAAGGATAAATACCAGGGAGAGAGAAGAATTATTAAATTAAGTTGCCAATACAGGCACAAGAACAAGTGGATATAAACGGGCTATCAGGAGGTTTAGACAGGGAATTAGATGCAGGTTTCTAACCATCAGAGGAGTGACGTTGTGGAACAGCCTTCCAAGAGCATGTGAAAACGCAGCTGGCTTCAAAACTGAGATTGTTAAATTTATGGAGGGGACAGTATGATGGGACAGCCTAGTATGGCAGTTGACTAGTCTTTGACTGCTGGTAGTAGATATGCTAATGGCCTGTGATGGGTGTTTGATGGGGTGGGTTCTGAGTTATTACAGAGAATTCTTTCTTGGGTGTCTGGTTTGTGAATCTTGCCCATATGCTCAGGTTTAACTGATCATTTTATTTGGGGTTGGTAAGGAATTTTCCCCCAGGGCAGATTGGCAAAAACTCTGGAAGATTTTACCCATCCTCTGTAGCATGGGGCTTGACTCACTTGCTGGTGGATTCTCCATACTTTAAAGCAGGGGACTTAAACACATCGCCCAAGGGCCACATGCAGCCCCAATGCTATTTCTTGTGGCCCACAATTACACTATCAATATTTGCAATACCATTGTATGAAATGGTTTCAGTCGTGTGCCCCTTGGGTTACCATACTAGTCTTCATGCATGCGGCCCCTCAGCTAACATACTAGTCCTCATGCAGACCTCGTGGTAATTTGAGTTTGAGACCGCTGCCTTAAAGTCATGATCTGAGGACTTTAATAACTCAGTCATAGGTTAGACGTTTATTACAGGAATGGGTGGTTGAAGTTCTGTGGTTTGCATTGTGCAAGAGGTCAGACTAGATGATTATATTGGTCCCTTCTCACCTTCGAGTTTATGAAATCCCTTGTTCAGTGTTGGAAGAAAACACCTCTTCTGTTACCCCAGAAAATCAATTCCTGGACTGTCCAACAGTCTGAGTCTTAATTTCCAACACTCTAGGGCAATGATCCACTGTTCCCTCTACGCTGTGCACGTGTGCATGCGCACATGGGTCATGAAAGCTGCACACATAACAAAATAAAGTGCGCACAAAAAAATTCAATAGTGCTAACATTGGTGCTCCCAAAGAAATGTTTTTGTGCACACAAAGAAATTCTTTGTGCACACAGTCTATGAGTAATTAGAGGGAACATTGAGTGGGACCATTATTTGCCTAAACAGACAAATGCCCCAAGTGGAGAATACGGCTACAGCCTGCTGATCAAGCACAGACCAGAAGCAACAAAAGACAGAGCCAAGGATTCTTCAGAAACAAACAAGGTTTATTACAATGCTTATTCTGAGGATTGACAAAGAGTTAATACTTATTTCACATATAGCTTCACAGTAATACAATGCATTAAAACTACTCTATGCAAGTAAAGCACTAGACAACATTTATATTTACAAAAGACATTCAGCAAGTGCAGATCACTTCACTTGCACAATGCAGAGATCTCAGATCTTAACATTACTCCTTTTAAACCTGGTGTGGATTCCTTATCTTAAGCTTTCCCTGCTGGTTTACCTATCACCGCAAGCTACTTTGTAAGGATTGGGCCCCTGTCAGCGCTTAGCGCTGTAAATGGTTTGTTGGTCTTTAATCTTAGCTAGTGATGTTTTACCCTCCTTGGGACCCTCTTCTTACCACAATTTGAGAGGATTTATTCTCAACAACCAGTCTGGTCTTCGTTGATGTCGTGCTTGCTGCCTTCTGTCTCTCTCTGTCTCTGCTGCGGTCTCCGTAGCAACGGGAACAACGGTGGCTCAGAAGGTTCTAGAGAGCTCGCAGGTGTACCTGTCGCTTTGCATCAGCAGAGTTCTTTGTGACGCTTGCAGGAGTTCTGACAATGGCAGGGATCCAAAGCCTTGAGCTCTGAAATGGGACTTGTGTAGCTGTGAGACCAGGCTCCCTCGGAAGCATGCACCTTGAGTTAAGACTCAGGTATTGAATTGGTGCAGCCTCTTTTGGATATCCTATACCAGAGACGGTGAGACACGAAGTCCCCCAACTGGGAAGATGTCCCAGTTGTACCCTCTGGCTGCTCCTTCCCAGAGACTGTGAGACCCAAAAGTCCCCCAGCAGACACTTCACTCTGCTCTACCCTCTGGTTGTTGAGTGTGCGTGTAAGGTTTTGGCTGTGTGATATTCGTTGCTTACAGACTTAACTGCAGGACTCAGTTATCAGTCTGTCTGGAGTGCGTATGAGATTGACTACCCAGGCTCACCCTTCTGTGACTAAGTCCTGAGTCCCCACTCAGAGACTAAGTCCGGAAAAGGCCCTTCTGAGACTAAGTCCCGCAACTTAGCTCATAAACTTCCACCAGAGATGTTGTCACTTTCTCTGGGGTTGAGTGATGGTGTGACTCCTAGTGCAGTGGGAACATAGCCAGAGGCCAGTGGAACCCGATAAGGAATAGGAGAGATCTCTGAAGTTCTGCTGCTGTGCTGCTTCTTTTATACAGTATCATCCACTTTCATCCCCTCTAACCACTCACAAAAGGGGTGATTTCATTCTCAACCAATCATAAAGAGGATGATTTCATCCAGCACCTGCACAGTGCTGCGATAGAGATCAAAGGGTTCTGGAGGTAACTGGATAGTGGGAGGAGAACTCAGAATACTTGATGGGAGGGGGAATGAGGGAGTTCAAAAGTTTAAAATCTTCCTCCATCTTGATCTACTTTTCCTTAAAGAGATAAGTCTATTAGGTCTGTTCTATGATCCATATGTATGGAGATCAGATTTCACTTGCTGAGTGCATTTTTTAATACTAGCTTTGTTTTAACACTTGTAAATGATAACTTGAGTGTGTATCCATCTTTTCCATCCTTCCTCTAAAGGCTTGCTATAATTTTGGCATTGAGGTTTTAAAGAAAAAAATTGTATAAATCTAATACTACTTTGTTAAGTGAATAGGACGGATCTATTATTAATTGCTTCCTAATATCTTCTTTTACTACATAAGGACTAATATTTGCTACTGTTGGTTTAAGTACCCATGTAAACGGAAAGGTATAGCTGAAATCTTTACCTACAAGTTTCCATGTTCCACTACCCCGTTGTCTTATTATGTTTACATCTGCTTCACAATAATAATGAAATAATGTTTGTCGAGATGATCCTGTTTGGCATTCCTTTTCCTGAATAAAATGTTTATACATTGCTGGATGAAATTGTGCTACATCTTCTTTGGTTATAATGCTTATGTTCATTTAACACTTAAAGGGATGTATGCTAATATTCCCTTTAGGATCTTCTAATTTGAATGTATGTGTGGTATCGTTGTGCCTATTATGATACAACTGAACATGTATTTCCTGTATATTTCCTTTATTTCACAATGGAACAAACCAAACAATGACTCCACATCTGGATTCTTAATCATAATTGTTCTCTGTTTTGATCTTGACACTACATTTGGTCCCTCTATAATAACACATTGCCAATGTCCTGGCATAATTGTTTTCCCAGATATTTTCTTTTGTTTAAATCGTTGTCCCATCCACAAGTAGATGGTTTAGGGGCAGAGTAATATTGTGGATGCATTAAAATTCTTCCCTGTTCTACTGTGTTAAATTTAAGAGAACACTTATGTGAGAGTTGTGTAGCAATATTTTGTATATTATCTCTCTGCATGATAGCTTCTAATGTTCCCATCATTATGACAAAAGGCTTATTTTTTCTTATCACCTCTTTCCTAAGCCTTTTTTGAATTGTGAATTCACAACCTTGAACTTAATTCACTATACATGCTGTGGGAGAATTAATTCATTGAATGCTGGTAACTATTTCTTGCTTGTCTAATGATTGTATTATTTTTACTTTAGTTGTTACTTTTGCCCTTATAACTCTTTTAATAGATGTACTGGCAATAATACTAGAATTTTGACTTAGAATGCACTGCCATAGTCCTAATCTATTTACCTTACCAATCAATTTCCCTTGCTTTCTGGCATTATCCTATGTGCAACTAGAAGGTTGTGGCAATGCTCTACTAGACCCTATAATATTTACCCAACCTTTTTCTTTGTTATTGAATTCAAGAGAAAATTTATGGACACTATTTGCAGAAAAACTCTTGGTTTGAACTAAAAATTTTACAATCTCTATTGGTTCCCTAAAAGCTATAATTTTTGTGTTGTTTAGTGGCAGAAGTGTGAAAATACATTCTTTTACACTTCCATATGCAATGCTGGAATCTTCAGCTTGTTTGCTCCATTCAGTGGTTACAATCGGGGCTGTCTCGTTTACAATACCATAACAGCAGTACGAGTAGGCAGAGACCCAAAAAGGCAAGTATGAATACCACTCCATTTTTCATCTGCTGGATTCTGGAACAAAATAAACACAAAGAACCCTTCCTTCTTCCTTTAAACAACAATTGCTTCCTTTATTTTGGCACTATTTGCAAGACAGCTATACACATATATTTGATCTGATTTCTTACTGATGTTTTTGCTTTTTGAATTTTTAAGTGGATTAAATTAATAACTGTGCTATTTATAGCCTTGAGGATATTTTTCCAACAATTCCAAAAGTAGAAAAATGGCAATACGTTAATCCAAATCTGTGGTAAGTACTTTCCCTTCCAATTGGAATATAAATGGGATGAGTCAAATATATTGTGGTTTGCTGGAATTTTATTTGACCTGCTATAGGTGGGAGTGTCTCAATTTTTCTTAGATTTATAAAAGACCGAGGTGTGGTGGGCACAAAATTAAAATAATCTAACTGTGTAGAGTTTGAATGGGATAAAATAACAGGAATTAGTATATATCCACTAATTGGATTTCTAACAAGTTTGACAATTAGATCCGATTCTCCTTCCCATTCCTCTAGTTTTATGAGATGATTAACATTTTCCTGTCTTGCGCCTCTTGAAACAGTAATGTTGCTTCATCTCCTGGTACTTCAGCTTCATCTGCAACTTGGACTTCTTTGTCCTCAACTATAATTTTCTTGTTTCCCTTTTGCTTGTCTAGGATTAAAGGATGTAGAGACCTTTACTTAAAATTTTTATTTTGTTTTGATAACTAAAGGAGTTTAACAAAATAGGCACAAATCTTTTCTTTTTACCACAAAATTTGTTTATTACTTTTATAACTAATAATTAAAATTTACTTATTTTACTACCAATTAATTAATTCATTTTTTCTATTTTACAAAAACTTATTATTTTATAATTAACAATTTTTTCCCCTAATTTATACAAACTTATTACTTTATAACTATCCCTTTACATAACTTGAACTACACCGAAATTTATTTTTTACAAAATTGAAACTAAGATTTACTTCTTACACTTAACAATTTTACTTTACATTGAGACATATTTAAATTCTCCTATTTAACAATATAATGACTGACATTAAATACTATAACTAAAACTTATTAAATCTATTCCCTAATTTCTAAATTATTTAAATTAACAACATTGCCATTAATAGCTAGTAACAAGTCTCTTTCTATTATCCCTGATATGGTTGGGAGTAGGAATACTAGTCTGAAGCAATGGAAAACTCATTTTCTTCCTATCTCTGTTAATATAGGGTGACTCAGCGGAATTCTCCTCTGGTGGATCCTTACTTCTCCAGCTTGAGGAGGCAGTATATTCATTTGGCATCCATTAATAAAAGAGTGGGAGGTACTTACTCCTATGCTAAAATACCACATCATCGAGTGGCCGGGGTAGGTCAGGGTAATCAGGATGGCCACACTCTCTGATCCTGGCGCTCTTGTCAGCCTCACTATTGGATCTCTTTTTATTTCCCAGTCTTGTCTTTCTATAGGGTGGTTGAATAGGGCTGGACTTGTTCTTCCTAAGGAAGAATTGCTGCCACTCCTCCCTGTCCTCCTTCTGCCACTTTTACTTCTCTTGGCTCTCTATCTGCCTTTCTGCCATTTTTTTCTAAAATTGCAAGTGGTACGATTTTTACGATTTGGACTATTAACATTTTTATTAAACATTTACTATACATTTATCTATGTCTGTTAATTAGTATTACCATAACTTAAAGTTAAATAAATATGAAATTAAGCATTTAATCCTACTTATCTTATTTCACTTAAGAAATATAACAGAAACTTAACTTAACAAATAAACTTTATTTTAAAATGTCCTGATTTCCAATCATTTTTCGTCTACTATATTTCCATGTATTTTTCTTAAAATATCGCATCCAATGGTGCCAAAGGTGACACAGAGCGAAGTTGTTATTCCAAATCTATGATATATCCATTTTCTTCTAGTCTGAACTCAAACAGGATGACTCAATCTAATTCTTCTTCCCATGCTTCTGATATCTCCTGCTGGTTGAGGGAGAATATCTAATCTTGTCAAATTTATTAAAGAATAAGCTGAACTTGGTCTTAAATGAAAATACTGAGAAGTTGTATGGGTTGCATAGACCAATGTTATTGGGACTAAAAGAGTTCCCATAAGGGAATCTCTAGTAAGTTTTACTATGGGATGTAAGTTGTGATCCCAATCTTGTTGTTTCAAAATATTATCATGGACTTCTTTAATTTGGGCTCCCTGTGGGTACATTGTCTCTCCATTTACTTCTGCCTCAGCAGCTATGGGAAGAACAACTTCTGTTAACTGCTCTTTTTTTCTTTGCTCAGTCATCCTCACCCAATATACCTATAAACAAACACGTTACTCATTCTTATATTTCTACATATTTTTGCACACTACTTATACCTATATATATACTTTTATTCTATTGTTTCTGATACAAATATTGTAATCCACTTATTAGTCTATATACACCAACTCTATAGTAATTGGACCAAGGCATCTTTTTCTAAGTCAATTGAGCATTTTAACATTCATAAGATTCAATCCCAAGTATCCCATATGGACTTCCATTTCGATCAATCCAAATTTAACATTTTCTATTCTTTTATTCCCTATTCTCACAGTTAGGGAGGTTGTAACTTCCACTTTCCCTGGTATTTTTGCTATTTTGATTCTCTTATTTGTTTGATATGAGAGAATCTGTGGCATGATTTTAGTATTAATTATGGAATGCGATGCTGTGGGATCTATATAACATACATGACTTATTTTACTATCTTTTACTTTTACATATATTATTATTATTATTAATGGTCTATTAATGCTCTTTTACCAGTGGAGTTATAACATATCTGTTATCCAGAAATACAACTGTTGGAACTTCTTCTGTCTGAGTCCCTTTTGCTTTTGTTTATTAAGAATGTTAAAGAAAAAATCTTTCCTCAACTCATCACTTGAATTTTGTTTTCATCATGATTTTCTTGTCGCAAAATCCAGTCAATTTCTAAGCTTTTCTTCGTGGTATTTCCCTGGTCCAGTATGTTCAATACCTCATCATCTTCTATCGAGGTTACTTCCTCCACCCAATCCGCCACATTTCTGAATTTTACAAGAATAATTTAATTATTACCTATACCTAAGACTTATTATTTTACACACTATTTCTATTTATTATTATTGTCCAGTAACCTTCTTCTTCCAAAGTCTAGTTTACAGGGTATTGCTGTGATTGCATCTAATGCTAAAACACTATCTTGTTCTGGACCCAAATTCATAAGTCCAAAATTTCCAAGCAACCTTCTTGTTCCTATGTGTACTTTTAGAGGAATACTTATGGGAATTACTACCCATCCTTCTGAAGAATGAACCCATCTGCTTTCCTCTGTAGCTATGTTATTGATATTCATTCCATTGGTGTTTAGAATGGAAAAGGCTGCTCCTGTATTTATGGTAAAATAAACAGTTTTTAATCTTTCTTCTACAATCACTGTTGCTGCAACAACCCATCTTTGGTCTGGATCCTCTCATAATCTTGCAATTTCCCCATCCAATAATCCATTTTGATTCTTTACATTACTTTCATATCCATTGTCTTCACTTTTATTCTCCATATTTCCTACAAAAGTGAAAATCAGCTATGCTTAAACTATACATATATACAAAACTTTTCTTTTTTTTTTCTTAATCCACTTCTCAATTGCTTATTTTCACTGTTTCAATTAACTCTTCCATCAACTTTTTCATTTGAGAATAATGGAACCATTTGACTACCTTTCATTTTCCTTCTTTGATTTCCAGCATATATACAGTGGGACTTGCTTTGTTGATAATCTTGACTGGTCCTTCCCATACAGGACATAGGACATGGTCCTTTTCCTTAAATTGTCTATACATCACCCTATCTCCTATTTGCCATTTTTGTGGGTGCAGAATCGGTCCTAGTTTCTGATCCATTTGCTGAGCTTTTGCTTTCAGAGTTATGGCTATTTGCTTATGAGTTTCTGAAATAGATTTTAGGAGTTGTTGCATCCAGTGATCTGTTAGCACTTTTGGTTGCACTTTACCTGGAGGGTTTCCAATTAACCACCATTGTTCTGGCAATCTCATGTTTCTTCCTATCATTGCTTTAAATGGTGTTACTCCATGAGATCCTACTGTTCCACTAATAGCCATTAGTATTAAAGGTAGTTTTTTATTTCAATTGTTTCCTTGCAGATTTATTACTTTTCTTACGGCATTCCTTATAGTTCTGTTCGTTCTTTCCACTTGTCCTGAACTTTGTAGGTGTCCTGCTATATGTAGTCTTTGCTTAATTCCAAATGCTTGGCATATTCCTTTTGTTATTTTACCTACAAAATGTGGACCTTGATCTGAATCTATCTCTTTCGGAATTCCCCATCTGGAAAGGACTTGATCTACTAATACCCTAGCAGTGGTTAGCGCTGTGTTATTTTTGGTAGGAATTGCTTCTACCCATTTAGTGAAAGACTCGACAATCACTAAGCAGTACTTGTTTGCCTTAGCAGTGTTTGCAAGTGGTCCGATATGATCATTTTGTTATCTTGACCAAGGACCTTCAATCCTTTGGTGTCCTAATTTTCCTTTTACTATTTTAGTATCCACATTGTTCGCTGCACAAGGCAAACAATTATTCACATATTGCTCTATATCTGTTCTCATGTTAGGCTACCATCCTGCCATTTGCAGTCTCTCCAAAGTTTTATCTACACTGAAATGCCCGTGATCATGTGCTAAGGCTATCATTTCTGTTCTAAGATCAGATGGCACTACCCATACAGGCATTTTTTCCTCTGTTTTAGCTGTTAGTATTAGTCCTGTTTCATGCCTTTTAATATGCCATCCATGAAATTCTCCTTTTTCCATTAATTTCTTTATTTCAGCATCCTTCTTTTGCAATGCTATTAAATCAACTTGTTCCACTTGTTCTTCTCCTATACTGGCTATTGGGGCTGTTTGGAACTGTATTTTGGGTTTCCATGTGAACCCCTCCTTGGCTCCTAATTTAGCTTGTTTATCTGCTTTATTATTTCATTGAGCTTCTTCTGTGTTTTTCCTATGTGCTTTTACTTTTCCCATTAACACTGGTTGTGATCTCATTTGAACTAAGTTCCACAAGTATATCAATTTTTTAGAATGAGCTATGGGCTTGCCATCAGCTGATTTCATTCCCCTTTTCTGCCAATGAGACATCCAGTCCACTATAGCTCGTGATACCCAATCAGAATCTGTGAAGATAGCAACTTGTTTATCTCCTGGAACATTTTCTAATACTACAATAACAGCTACTATTTCAGCTGCTTGAGCTGAATGTGGTGAACATGGTCCCCTTATAAACCTTTTTATCAGAGATTCTAATTGCTGCATATCCAGTAAAATGCTGTCCTTCCTTGTAATAGCTTGATCCATCTACAAACCAAATTTCATCTAACTGGTCTTTTATTTTCTGCAATTTTGCTCCTCCTTGGAATAGTATAGGACCTTTTGGAAGGATTTTTGGCAAAGGACACTCGTGCTGCTCTTCTTCTATTATAAGCCCATAAGGGATTGAAGATAAAGCTGGAACTTTCTCCATGCTTACATTCTTGTTTAGTAAAGCTAGTGTCCATTTAGCTAACCTCAGACTGGATACATGACCTTCATTAATCTTTCCTGTCAGAACATATTTTACAGGGGAGTGTGAAGTTTTTAATAATACTGGGGATAATCAGACTAGATATTCCCAATGTTGTAAAGCCCATACTAATGCTAACACTTCCTTCTCACAAGGAGTGAAACCTTGTTCAACTCCATTGAGATTCCTAGAAGTGTAAGCCACAGGTCTTAGTCCAGTACCATGATCCCGACTAAGAACTGTACTCATTCCAGTATCTGTGGTGGCTAATTGAAGCACAAAAGATTTTCCTACCTTTGGGTAAGCTAAAGCTGGAGCTTGTGCTAGTGCTTGTTTTAATTGAGTAAATGCTGTTTGCTGGTCCGTTCCCCATTCCTACTGGGTACCTTTCTTCAATAACTTATATAATGGAGAAGCTTTTTCTGCATAATTTTCCACAAAATCCCTGGAAAAGTTTGCCATTCCTAAGAATGATCACAGAGTGGAAAGCTGTAGGGGCTGGTCATTTTTGTAGGATTTCCACTCTTTGCTTATCTGGTGAACATTCTTCTTGTCCCAAAGTTACTCCTAAATAGTTCACCTGTTGTTGGCATATCTGTGCTTTTTCGGGGCTAACCTTAAAACCTGTTTCCTCTATTTTCTGCAAAACTTGATCTAAGATTTCTAAATTTTCTTCTCTGGTTTTTGTGCTGATCAAAATATCATCAGCATAGGATATGATATTATTCTTTTTGGGCATGTCATCCCACATTTTGATTATGTGCATATGGCATATCATTGGCGGTAAATGGAACCCCTGTGGAGCTCGGCAGAAGCACAGCTGTCTGCCTTGGAAAGTAAAGGCAAACTTGTACCAACAGTCTGGGTGTAGTGGTATGGAAAAGAATGCATTTGCCAGATCTAATACTGTAAACCATTTTGCTCCTCCTATTATAGAAGCCATTACTTCTTGATATTTGGCCAAAACTGGTGCAGTTATTGGAGTCACTTTGTTTAATGGCCTAAAATCAACAGTTAATCTCCATGTTTTTCCATCTGCTTTGTGAACTGGCCAAATAGCTGCATTATCTCTGCTTTGTTTTTCTACTACAACTCCTTGATCGATCAGACCCTGAATTGCTTTCGCCAAACTTTCTTCTGCTTCCTTATGATATTTATATTGTTTTTGAGGTGGGGGATCAGGTCCTGTAATTAGAACCTCAGCATTAATTTTCTCGCATTCTACTTTATTTTTCACCCACAATTCTTTATGTTGTAAAGCGATTTCTAGAATTTTTTGTGGCCAATCAGGCCATTTTACTTCTTCAACGGCCTTTATAGCAGCTAGCCTATAGCCTGCTTCTATGATTACAGATTCTTTTGGAGCATCTTCCTTATCTACGGGGATTTTTCATAAGGTTTTATTTATCAAATTGACTATAAGTTTTAAACTTCTTAAAATATCCATTCCTAATATTCCATTTAGATCTAATTCTATTAGGCCGAATTGTCCCTTTCCATATCTGTTTCCTAATTTAAAATTTACTACAGGACTGAATGGAACTCTACTTTCTGCTTCACTAAATCCTTGCAGGTTTCTAACGATGACTGGAGATCCAAATAGATTTTTCTTTTTAGTGCTAACTAATGAGAAAGTGGCACCTGTATCAATTAACATGTTTTGTCCAAACTCTCCCTGTTTAAACTCTACATAAACTGTAGGTCTTCCCCATTTATCTTGATTTAAATGTGCCACTAAATCAGCATGCTCTCCAGCTGACACTGGGGAAATAGGGGGTGCTCGGCCTCCCTATTTTTGATCTTGAGAGAGAGGAGGGGCAGATGGAGCTGGGCTTTCATACTTTGCTAGCCTCTTTAATATTTCTGCAGTGGGCAATCCATTAATCTTATCCTTTGACTCATAGTGTGACAACTTCTTCCATGCCCAGGTTCTAACTGAGTCTACTCTCTTTAAGGGATAAACAGCAGTTGGACGAAAACAAGAATTTCTTATTCTGTTTCTGTTCCACCCTCCATTCCTGCCATTTCTTATCTGTTTAGGTGGAAAGTTTTCTTTCTTTTGTGGACCATTATTTGAAAAGGTTACTGTTGCCACCCCTTCAATCCTTCTCCTAGGTGCAGAGCAAGTTTCTCTCTGAATTTTGTATAGTGCCTTTGCTCTTTCCTCTATTTCCCTTAAAGGTGCCTCTGCTGGATCCATGGAGATCATTGCTGTTCTCATGCTGGGACTGAAACCTAGCAATAATGCCTTCTTAAATTGAAACACATCATAGTCAATAAGATCCACTCAATTTAAAAATACATTTTCTGCATCTTCTCTTGGGCTTGCGAGGCCTGAGTGCTTGTACACTAACTTTTTCCTAGCTATATAGGGGTCAGGTCTTTCTCCAGGTTGGTGTTTTTCCCTATGAAACCATATAACTGGATCTTCTCCAGGGAAGAAAAATTTTTAAACTTTCATCTCTACAACATCCTTATCCTCTTCTCCTCCACCTTGTATATCATATGGGAGGCCTGCAAAGTCTTCCATCCCCATACATTCCTTAATCAATGCTGATACATTTGCTCCTCTTAGTCCTGGCATTCTCGTTATTCTGGTTAACCATTTGATTACTGAACTTTTATTTAGAATTCCTAAGGTTTTTCCTAAAGCTTTAACTTGCTCAGGAGTATATGGTTTTTCTTCTGTTCGTTCCTCTGTTCCTCCTGTTCTACCTGTTCTTGTTTTCTTAGTTACTTTAGTAGTTATTACTGGTGCTACTGGAGGTGGTTTATCAAGCTCTCTTAATTCCTCTCTTAAAGCACTGTATAATGTTTCCTTCTGAGGTATCTTTTTAAAATCTTCCTCAATATCTTCCCACTCATGTTTATCTGTTTCTACTTCTTCATCCCTCCAAGAATACCCATCATTACTCTTTACTACTGAAATTACTCCTTTGCCAATTCTCAATTCTATCTTTAGGGCTTCTGTTTGCTTTAAACAATCTGCACGCCCTCTCTGTTCTTTTTCTCCTGCATCAGAAAGAATTACTCTTACAGCGGCTTGGCTGTCTGTAGCCATCTTTCTCCATTTCTCACTTTCCCTAAGGATTCTTTCTACTTCCTCTTTTCTTTCTTCTATTTCTTTCTGGAACATTCTCAGCTGAGTAGATTGTGTCAGCATAATAGTCCTCAAATTGTTAGTCTCAGCTTCTAAGTTCTTTAGCTGTTTAACATTACTATCTTTTTCCTTTTGTAATCTTTGTTTTTCTTCTATTAATTTTTCTATTTCTTTGTCTAAAACAGTTGCTGCTAAATACAGTCCTTGCATACCAGCCATTTTTCCCCCTTTCTACTAGGCTTTCCTTTGAAAATTCCTTTCTTATCTTCATGGATCTACTGATCCCATTGCTTACACAATTGTTGGAAAGCTCCTGGTCCCATGAAAACATTTTCTTTCCATGGACCTTTTCCTATTTTCTGCACAAAATCTTCCAAACTATCTCCTAGCATTTTATCAGAGTTACTATTACTAACTTCACAAGGCTTTTGTTTCTGTTTTCTTGACATCTTACAATCTTCTACTAGAAGTTTCTACTATAGATCTTGTCAAGACCTTTCTTGAGCTAGTTTCCCTGAAGCTTTAGATTTTTGCTCACTAAACAATACTGGACACCTCCTCCAGTGAAAAAGAAAACTTTAATACTGTTAAACAATACTGGACACCTCCTCCAGTGAAAAACTGCTGTCTTGTCTTAAGTAACAAGAGGGCTAGACTTCATTGAACCTTACACCACTTAAAATTGTTGATCAACAATATTATATGAAAAACTGCCTACTACCATGCTTCAGTACTGGACACATATTCTCCAGTGGGAAATTACCTGCTATCATGCTATAAACTTTGTACCAACAGGCCTACACACTTTCTCTAGCGGGAAACCTATCCTGAAGCTGTGGCGACACCCTGACCCTTATATCCTTCAAAATCTGCCTTTAAAACCTTTAGGTATACCTCCTTAATCATAACATCCACATCAATAATCTTTAAAGTAATAAATTTCTCACTTACTGGTTGATGTTACCTTCATGGGTGCACCTTTAAAATTACTGCAGTGTAAATATTTAAGTCACTTGTTTCAAATCTCAGAATTCTAAAGTCAGTGTCAGTTGAACAGGCAAGAGAGTTCTAAAGTCCATTAGTGTCAGTTCAACAGACAAGATTCCATGACTCTGTTGTTCCCTTCAAGGATAGTATCTGCCTCACACTTTTATTGCTCCACAGTCTGTGATTCCCCAATTTAGGCAAAAAGGGTCCCTTTTGGGTGCCAATTCTGTTACCCCAGAAAATCAATTCCTGGACTGTCCAGCAGTCTGAGTCTTAATTTCCAACTCTCTAGGGCAACAAGGGTGGGACCATTATTTGCCTAAATGGACAAATGCCCCAAGTGGAGAATATGGCTACAGCCTGCCAATCAAGCACAGACCAGAAGCAACAAAAGACTTAGAGCCAAGAGTTCTTCAGAAACAAACAAGGTTTATTACAATGCTTATTCTGAGGATTGACAAAGAGTTAATACTTATTTCACATATAGCTTCATAGTAATACAACGCATTAAAACTACTCTATGCAAGTAAAACACTAGACAACATTTATACTTACAAAAGACATTCGGCAAGTGCAGATCAGGTCACTTGCAGAATGCAGAGATCTCAGATCTTAACATTACTCCTTTTAAACCTGGTGTGGATTCCTTATCTTAAGCTTTCCCTGCTGGTTTACCTATCACCGCAAGCTACTTTGTAAGGATTGGGCCCCTGTCAGCGCTTAGTGCTGTAAATGGTTTGTTGGTCTTTAATCTTAGCTAGTGATGTTTTACCCTCCTTGGGACCCTCTTCTTACCACAATTTGAGAGGATTTATTCTCAACAACCAGTCTGGTCTTCGTTGATGTCGTGCTTGCTGCCTTCTGTCTCTCTCTGTCACTGCTGCGGTCTCCGTAGCAACGGGAACAACGGTGGCTCAGAAGGTTCTAGAGAGCTCGCAGGTGTACCTGTCGCTTTGCATCAGCAGAGTTCTTTGTGATGCTTGCAGGAGTTCTGACAATGTCAGGACTCCAAAGCCTTGAGCTCTGAAATAGGACTTGTATAGCTGTGAGACCAGGCTCCCTCGGAAGCGTGCACCTTGAGTTAAGACTCAGGTATTGAATTGGTGCAGCCTCTTTTGGATAGCCTATACCAGAGACGGTGAGACACGAAGCTCCCCAACTGGGAAGATGTCCCAGTTGTACCCTCTGGCTGCTCCTTCCCAGAGACTGTGAGACCCGAAAGTCCCCCAGCAGACACTTCACTCTGCTCTACCCTCTGGTTGTTGAGTGTGCGTGTAAGGTTTTGGCTGTGTGATATTCGTTGCTCACAGACTTAACCACAGGACTCAGTTATCTGTCTGTCTGGAGTGCGTATGAGATTGACTATCCAGGCTCACCCTTCTGTGACTAAGTCCTGAGTCCCCACTCAGAGACTAAGCCGGAAAAGGCCCTTCTGAGACTAAGTCCCGCAACTTATCTTATAAACTTCCACCAGAGATGTTGTCACTCTCTCTGGGGTCGAGTGATGGTGTGACTCCTAGTGCAGTGGGAACATAGCCAGAGGCCAGTGGAACCCAATAAGGAGTGGGAGAGATCTCTGAAGTTCTGCTGCTGTGCTGCTTCTTTTATACAGTATCATCCACTTTCATCCCCTCTAACCACTCACAAAAGGGGTGATTTCATCCTCAACTAATCACAAAAAGGATGATTTCACCCAGCACCTGCACAGTGCTGCGATAGAGATCAAAGGGTTCTGGGGGTAACTGGACAGTGGGAGGAGAACTCAGAATACTTGATGGGAAGGGGAATGAGGGAGTTCAAAAGTTTAAAATCTTCCTCCATCTTGACCTACTTTTCCTTAAAGAGATAAGTCTATTAGGTCTGTTCTATGATCCATATGTATGGAGATCAGATTTCACTTGCTGAGTGCATTTTTTAATACTAGCTTTGTTTTAACACTTGTAAATGATAACTTATGGCTACTTTATCACTAATTAATTACTTATTATGCTACTTCTAACTTTATTTTAACACAAAATTTCTATTAGATTGCCTTACACTATTTTCCTACTCATATGTGTCTTTATTAAATCCAGATTTGCTCTGATACTAAAGAGATGGCAAAAATTTCAGGCTACACTTCGTGCAATTCTTTACTAGTTTCCCATGATATGTCGAATATTAACTTTTTAATTTTTTAACACGATAAGAAAAGAGGAAAAGAAAATGCTGAAGTTTAGTACTCCCAGATACTCATTTGGGATGAGATCACTGTAGGTAACAATTTATTTCACACATTTGATGAAGTGGGATTTTACCCAAAAGCTCATGCAATAAATAAATTTGTTACTCTTTAAAAGTGCCACAAGACTGCTTGTTTGTTGTGCTGAGCTAGACTACCATGTCTATTCCTCTCAAACATAACTATTGCAATGAAGCCTAAAAAGGAGGCATAGTTTGGTTCAAATAAACAAAGACTCACACAGCCCTCAGAAATAAATTCACACAGCCCTTACCTGATGAATGCATCTGAATGTGCTGTTTCTAAACTATCCTTTCCCTGCTTCCCAAGGGCCAGACCTAAAGATGAATAGATATATTTCAAAGACTCAGTAAGTGGAATTCTCCAAATAGGGTGTCCTAAGGCAGTTTTGAAGCTCAGAAAAGATAAGGATTCAGATTCATGTTTTAGAATTAAGAACAGGCAGATTAGGTAAAAAGAAGACCAGTTCCATGAGATGGCAGGAATCATAATAAAGATTCAACTGCACAACTAAATACACTTAAAAACCTATGAAGTATAAAATCTCTCTAAATCTGTAGGATCTGCTTGAGAAAAAAAGTTCAATAGTACAGGAATTAACTACTTAGGGCAAATCCTCTCTTCAGATCCATGAGGCAGATTTCAGATAATCAGCTCAAATGAAGGATTATGTTGCCTACAATGCGGAAATATTGATCAGCTTGATATTTCCATCAGCCATTCATGCTAGCAGCTCAGCTTTCCATAATGACGCAAATACCTCTCCAAAAGGAGAATGGTTGTGGCCAAAAAAGGGTGCTTTTTTCCAAAGTTTCACCCATGGCTATTTTACAATATTTAGTCCTCACATAGAGATGGGATGATGGGTTTCAGATATAATTTAACTGCTGTGGTCTCAGCAAATGTGGGCTCACTAGGCAGTTGGATGGAATATCCTACATCCCTACAAATGTAATTTTCCTAGCAAACATTATCACTTAACAATATTATATGGATTTGAGATGCTCTGGAAGATTTTTAGCTCTATTAAAAAATGTTGCCATCTTGTGCCAGATATCAACCTTCAGATCTATGAAACACTTAAAAATCAATGGTGTCCATTTTATTTCTGACAAAGAAGCTGTACGCAAGCTGTGTCTGTAACCAAGAAGTTGTCCAAGAAGTGTCAAGAGATAAGAACCACCTATCTTCAAGAAGAAACTCAAATGTATATAAGAATTCAATACAATATTTTTTTTCAAATTTCAGACTTCTAGGATGCACTATGTGGGTAGTGATTTTTAAAAAGCGAATTATAGAGAACAAGTCTGATCACATGACAGAGAAGGAACATTCTACTACTTTGTGTTGCTATGGTTCCTCACACAATGGTGGAGCCTTTGGCACTATCATAATAAAAATGAATACTTAGATTAAACAATAAATAGAAAATTTCTACTGCAATCTGGGCAGATCCTACAGCAATCTGTGGCCTCTTGCACGTGCATTGGTGGAGCAATAAGCACCTATGCACCTGCTTTTTGGCATATGTAATTTTAATTGGAAAGGGAGAAAGTTGTTTCCTTGTCTGCTACTGATACCCCTGGGAAGCGCCTTCAAATGTGTCAGTCCTTAATGCCTTCTTTTGGAGCTACATTTCTGGAAAACAGTAAAATAGATATGACAGATGATCCAGCACAGGGATGACAAAAAGCCTTTGTGTTGTATGTATTATTTTTTAAAAAGAATGGGTATTGCTGCATTAATTAAATTAGATACCAGCAAAACTATGTTAACTTAAATGGAGTTTAAGTGGTGCTATAACTCAGTCATGAATCAGGCCCATTGTTTGGTATAATTCATTGTAGAATGATCCTCTGGACTTTCTTTTAAAAATTTGCTCTCCCCAAATTAATATAAATGTGTTTCTAGTTATGATGATGTCAGTTAGGATGATAACTTGGGACCTTCAAGTTGGAGAATAACTAAGGCCATTGTTCTATGCTTGGCAAGCAGCTCAAGGTGCTCTACCCAAACAATAGTTTCTTACAATACAGTTTTAGTTAGAACAATGACTGTAAAAAAGAGAACCTTTTTGCATCACTAATCTCAACCTTGTGTGTATTATGACTCCAATCTTTTGACATTATTATTAATAATAATACTTATTATCTTGTGGTAATCTGGAAGGCAACCCAGTTAAGGCCCCATTGTGCAAAGGACTTTAGAAATATATAAGCAAATTACAGATCCCCTCCAAAAAGTTTACAAGTGATAGAGCTTGGCTTATACAACTTTTTTCCTCTTAGTAATGCTGAGGCAGCACAACTGAGAGTACAAACTGGATGCTGTGTCATCTCATGTATCATCATCAGAAGTCTTAACTACATCCCAGTTACAAGAATTGGTATAACTGCATGAAGGATTTTGCTCACAGAATCTCTATTGCTGAATAAGGAGATAAAAGCCAAGCTTTAAATTTTCAGAATCTAGAGTGAGTTTGCGAGGATGGTATTTAGAAATAAATTTGTTAGTCTTTAAAAATGCCACAAGAATCCTTGTTTGCTTAGGGAAAAAATAGTATGTCTATTTTACAAGTAAAAAGTTGATCTGGAAGCCGTCAAGACACTTGGCTATGCCATTAGTACACTCACTTTTCAGAGTAGAGACTACCTTTAGATTTTATATTCACTAAGCATGGGCTACATTTACCAATTCCATCCATGTCTCTATCTTCAGAGAGATGTCTGTGTCGAGGCAAATGATTTTCATTGATTTCCATTTTCCTGTCTGTGCAAAGAGAAAGGTATATTTCTTGGAAAATCTCCTCATTGCCAGTGGTAATATAACCCACATGGAGGAATGAAAAAACCACCACACATATCATGACACTTATGTCTCAGGTGTCCATAAGAGGAATTATTCCTAGAGATCCAGTGTTTAATGTCTAAGGATACCAAGTTTCCTGCAACTGTCAACATGTCTTCAGCTGGGATATTTTCAGTGTCCTTATAACAGACATATATGCATTTTTTCCTTCTGCAATGCATGCAACCCAGAAATACTGAACAATGTAAAGAATTTCCTCTCTCTTACTCTGGTTTTAGTCTAGAGAAATATAAGCTTTTCTACTAGCTTAAAGAGAAGAAAATTGGAAACATAGATATTGTCATCTATTACAAGTGACTGGTTGGATTCCTGCCCTTTCTCCTGTATTGTCTATCAGATCCTAACTGCAGGAGAAAAAAGGCACAATAAAATTCATACAGAGTATTTCTAATTGTGAGAGTTCACTAAAATTTTGACACTGTGGAGTCTGAAAATTCACTTTATGGCTAATTGTTTGTGTTGTAAGTGAGGGCAAAGTCTACACTTGCAAGTTAGTTCGAGTTAAGGAGGCTTAACTCGAACTAACTTAGCACCTGTCTAGGTTAGGCTTTCATTAGATTGAATTAAGGAATTCCTTAATTCGAACTAATGAAAGTTTAGTTTGAACTAGTAAGACCTGCCCTTTTGGCTGCACTAAGCCCTTACTTCGATCCTTAGTTTGAACTTGGCACAGTGTGGATTTTTAAGTCCACTTTGTTACTTCAAACCAAGGGCAGTTAGTTCACATTAACAAAGTGGGTTAAGTCGAATTAACTGTAATTCGACTTAGTCCATGTTGTTAATTAGAACTAATAAGTTCAAATGTTGTTTGAAGTACATTCGAACTTAGTAATTCAAATTAACAAATTCAAGCTAAGTTTGGGAAGTGTAGACATAACAGTATGCCATAAACAGTTCAAAGTTCAAATTGGTCTGATCAACCACTCATATGGTCACAGAAACCAAACGAATCACTGAAGTCACCTTTCAACTCAAAGGACAAACAGCAACATTGGATAGGCTTTCCCCTAGAGTAGCAGTATTATCCAAGTATTCCCACCTGTTTCTATCCACTTACAGTCCTCATTAAATCTGCATGTGTGGAATTTATCATACAAACACACCAAACAGATAGAATGCACCTACAGTTTGTAGCCCTATTAAAAAAACACTCAGGCCATGTCTACACTGTGCCACAGACAGACTGTGGGGGTATGAACTGCAGAGTGTGTGAAAGTGCTGTGCTGTAACTGCCCTGTGGGGACATTGCTGGTACAAATGAAAACTTTCCAAGTGTGTGTTAACGTAGCTCGTTTTGAATCAGAAGTATGTCAACACACTGCAGCACAATGAAAGCAAGCCCTTAGAGAATGTAATTTCCTTGCTGAATGATTAGAGTCTTGGTGATAATTTAAAGTCTATTACTCTGCCTATTCAGCATGCGTAGATAGGAGCAGGAATTTAATTGTGTGATATCAGTTACCTAGGAGCAAGAGGGCAGAGTCCATTGTGACCTTACCTTGTAACAATGTGTATGATCTAACATTTCGTTTTAAGTTCATAGCAGACTTTGTTGATCTTACCAAAAAGAAAATGACAAGGACAAAGCATATGTGACAAAGTAACAGGGACCTGCAAGTGAATGAAAGCCATTCCTATGGAATATCAAAACAATGCAAGTAAAGGCATGTCTACTTTATAATTGGTCTGTGTGGTTGACAACTCTGTAATTCAGCAAGGGACTGATCTCAAAGGACCTGAATGCCTTCTGAGAGTTACTGAGAGCCCTTAGCTCCTGGTGAAATTAATGGGCACTCAGCACTGGTTAATAAGCAATCTGTACCTTGTGGGACCCTACCGTGTCAGGGCACAAAGCAGCAAACCCTTTAAATGGAGAGGAAATATATGATTATTATTAAGAGACAGAGGAAAAATGCCCCATTAGCAAGAAGTCGTTTACATCAGTACTGAAAAAAAACACCTTTCTGCTCCCACAAACAATCTGCTCAGACTTTTTGTATTTCAGACGTCTCAGATGGCCTTGAAGGAAAATTCAAATGGCAAGACAGATCATCTACCTCAGGTCTCAGCTTCTCACCACCCAATCCACTCCACTTCCTGGACCTAACGAAATGACAGTTTTTGGTTTACATCAGTGGTTCCCAACCTTTTTCAGGCTGGGGACAACTAAAAAAAAAAAAGTCTTTGCACCTAGCCTGATTATGTAATCCGGCCCATGTGGGTGGACTCTAACCTGCACCACTCTGGCAGCACCACTGGGACAGCTGATGACCAGCGCTGCCACCACCATTGCCCGCACTGCTGGGGAGCAGAGCTGAGCTGCAGCAGCTATGGCCCCCTACCCTTGCCTTGCAGTGCAGCTGCTGTGGGGAAAAGCAGCCCTGGCAGGAAGCATCAGGGCTGTAGCTGATTTCCGGCCCAGGTAGGGAGAGGCTCCACAGACCCCCTGCAACATGCCCACAGACACCTGGGGGTCCCTGGACCACAAGTTGGAAACCACTGAACTAGAAGATTTCAATTTTTCATTGAAGCATCACAATCCAAACCTGAAATTTTTCATGTGAAAAGTGCAAAGAAAAAAAATGAATTACAAACTAAGAACCCAAAGTGTTGCTGCTGAAAATGTTTGGGCTTTGGTTTTCCAATAAAAAGCTGATGGGAAAGGGGAGGAAAACAAAGTCAAGGAAAGCAGATACTTTCTACCAATACTTTCATTCTCAAAAACCAGTTTGCAGCCAGAGTGGTGTTTGATGGAAAATTTTCAATCAGCCCTTGGGTTGCCTCTGCCTATTCAGCTCACAAGTTTATAACGAAAATTGAAAGACTAAATAGTAGGGGCACTTGAAACTTTTCTGGCACAACAGTAAAATGTCAGATATTGGTGCTCTGGTGACACTGAAAAGTTTCAATTTTGTCTAAATTTGTAGAAAAATGTTACTAAAACTTTTGATTCAGTGCTTCCTTTTGACTTCATTTGCCTGAAATATAAAAGTGAGAAATATCAAGTCTGTACAAAATGATTCCATCTTTTTAAACACGCCTTTCAATAAGTTTGTCTCTGCTGCTATAGAACCTTTTCCCAGAAATTCAGTGGAGCAAGAAATTCCAACTTTTCATTCTGATTTGGGACCCAGGGATGTTTGGAACTACCAGAATTACACAGAAAATGGGCATGTCCAAGGATCAAATAGTTCTGCTAATTTGGGTCAGAACCCTTGTTTTATGTCATGCTGCCTCAAAAACCTTGCCTCTAGTAACCTGGATCAAACTAGCACTCTGTGCATCCATTCAGTTTCATGGATCCTCACTGAGTGCATCCCATAAACTTTCAACACCTCAGTAGCTTCCTGCTGTGTCATTTCAACAGAGTGTCTGCCTCTTTATGCCCACATAGGATCATACCGTCTGGGTCTGTAGGCATCCAGCAGTGGGGCCAGAGCAGGTCAAAGCTTGTGGGATATTCCCAGCGGGTAAGTTCTGGCCATACTGGGACTGGCCCATTCTGGTCCATCACAGTGAGTGAGTGACACGGCCTTTGTGACCCGCTGGCCAGCTTGTCTATAAAGGCTGAAGGTGCCAGTTGAGCTCAGAAGTTCAGGGCATCCCACCAAAGCCAGGCTGAGAGCTGCTCCCTGCTGCTGAGAGCTGGGAAATCAGAAGCCTTCTGGGAATGGCGAGATGCAGATGCAGGAGGAGCAGGAGCCAGAGTCATCCCAGGAGACGAAGGCGGAGAGGCTTTGGGGGTCAATATAGGAAGAGAGAAGGAGGTGATGTGGCAGAAGGAGGAGAAGAAGTCACATGCAAAAGAGGAGGAGGAAGATGAGGAGCAGTTAGGGGCTCCTGATTTCATCCCTCTCTCCTGTGCAAGACATTGACAGCCTGTGCTACACCCAAATGAAGCAGCCCTTCCATGAGAACACATGGCGGTGGCCTCCCAAGATGGATGGAGCCTGCTGCTGTTTGAGTAATATTTCCTGTCAATAAACATTGAAACCTTTAGTTGTGCCCTGGGGTCTTTGTGCATCACAGAGGTGTGGACATGCTGGAGCTGTGCAGCAATCAGTGCAAACTGGGAATGGGACCATGGTCTGCAGAGCTGAGCACTGCATAGCCAACCCCCCCCCCCACACACACACTAGCTCTGGTTCCTTTCCTTATACAGAGGCCCCATTTTTCCTATGGAAATTTTTCTGCCCCTGGGAATTTTTAGCACCCACCCTCTGTGTGCCTTTTTATTCCTGGGATGGTCTTTTAGTTGCTCCTGATTTACACCAGCCTGCGATTGGTGTGCTAAAACATTGAAAGAATGTCCTTATGCTGCTAGGGATCCCAAAGTGCCATAGCCATTGTAAAGAAATTTTAAAGCTCCCAGCTTTGCAGTTTGAGGTATATAGATCTGTAAATATAAGCCCTTTAATGTTTTCACAAAAAATATTTGTCCTGAGCAAGCTTACTGGAATTCTGAGCATGTTAAAACTAATTGGACTTCATTCACTTTTCCTTCTCTCTTCTTTGCAATGAGGTCTCATTGGCATGACAGAGAACAGGTGCTTCTCAGGCACTGCCTCCCAAAGTGGATGGACCTGTGCCTCCTTCAAGAGTGTTCAGGATCCTGGGGGCAACTCATCTCCCATACAAAAGACCAAGTATTAAATCAGATCAACACACAGGTGGTTCTTGCGATGGTATTGCATAGCATACGCTATTGCCTCTGAGTGATTTCCTGCTGGGTTCATGTACACTCAGGGCACTAAGGCTTTGAAAAGGCCCTTAAAATTTGCAGGCTGAAATGCTGCCATTTAGGGAATCCTAGAGATATTTTCAATTTGGTACATGAAGCAAAAAGTTCTCCCTCTTTTGATCGCTGTTTAGACGTTCTTCACTGAATTAAACATGGGTTCATAGTGGGTTCTTCTATCATTCAGAAAAATTCAATATGAGGGGCGTTAATTATGATTAGTTAATTATTTTATTAATAGAAGCAAGGATGCAATGCTGTTTTCATAACATGCATTAAACTGGTGGTGGATACTTAATTGTCACCTGGATGAGCTTCCATCATGCTTGTTTTCCCATTAACTCATGCACTGCTTGTAGAAATTGGAAGAATAAACATTGTTTCCCTCACATAAATCAGAATGTGTTTGCCCTTTCTCTTTTATATCACTGCGTCAGATTGCTAATCATATAACACCCATGGATTACATAGATTACAAGTGTAGTAGATTAAAAGGAATATAGATAGTCTGCCACTGTTGTTAGGGATATTCTCAATTCCCCTAGATGCTGAATGATAGCTAGAAATTAACTTTATGACCTGCTGTGTATTGTAAAAGCTATTACTGCTTGTTACAAGTCAGCAGCATAGTGTTAACTGGAACTGACTAGAACAGTGGTTCCCAACTTTTTTCAGGCTCCGGAGCCCTTTTTGACCAAAAATATCTTTTCAGCTCCCCTGCCCGATTATGTAATCTGGCCCATGTGGGCAGACTCTGGCTTGCACCACTCTGGCGGCACCACTGGGACAGCCAAAGAGGAGCGCTGCCACCGCCATTGCCTGCACCGCTGGGGAGTGGAGCGGAGTCGTAGCAGCTATGGCCCTCTGCCTCTGCCCTTGCCCTTGCCGGGGATCTGCTGCGGGGAAAGGCAGCCCTGGCATGGAGCATCAGGGCTGTAGCTTGATTCTGGCCCCAGTAGGAAGAGGCCCTATGCACCCCCTGCAACATATCCACAGACCCCTGGGGGTCCCCGGACCACAGGTTGGGAGCCACTGGTTTGCATTGCCAAAAAAGATTTCTTTGGATCACCTAATTTGCTAATGAATCAGCTGCCTGGACATGACATACTAACCAGAATGAATTTACAGCCTAAAGGCCTCCAGTTCACTCCTCAGCATTGTCTTAGATGTGCAATAAAGGCTAATCTTTTAAAAATATGGTTTTAAAGAGGCTGGGTTTCTTTAATCCTTGCAAGACTACCACTTCATGCTCAGACAATATCAGATTTTACACACTGAGCAACACTAGGTGTTGTTAATATGTGCAGGGGATACCTCCAAGGGACACATACAATGAAACTGGAACTTCTGTGGGTACAGAAATATCAGTGGTTTAATGGAGGTGGCTTTACAGTAAATGTAGAATTATTCTGGATACATCTTTTATGCCAAAAGGATATTTAATAAGAGTGGTCTTTTGAGAGGTGTTGTGGGATGTGGTATTGGAGTCAGCATTCTTTTCTCTGACATAGAGCTAAGACTTAGACTTTATAAAACTATACTTCCAAGTCTGAATAGCACCTAGCAAAACAGTGCTTTGAATCCTTAATGGAACTATTAGAAAATATTTAGAAATGATTGTCAGTTCTTTGAGGCAGGGTCATCTGTGTGTGCTTTTGTACAGTGCTTAGCACAATGGTGCTGGGCCTCTAAGAGTAAATATAATAAAAGCAGTAATAATTCCTTGTTATGTTCAGGGGTTAAATTAAGGGGGAATGCCCCAGAATGCCATTACATGGCCCCTATTTTTAGGGAGCCAGCATTATGGGCCCTCTCAAAATAAGAGAATGCCCCAGAAAGCTGTGTTCTGAGGCCCCCCAAAATAGGGGTATGTGCCAGAACTTTGAGTTTCGGGGCCCCTAAAAATAAATGGGTGTGCTGGAACCAATGTTCTAGTGTGTCCCCTCTGGACCGGAGGAAAGGAGTGGCTGAAGCTGGGGCTTGTGTGGCTCTGCCCCTTCTGGCCAGATCCTAACTGTGTGTGCGGCCATGCCCCAGCCTCCGGCCCAGGCTCCTCTTTGCCAGCCACCCCAGCTCTTCAGCCAGGTAAGGGAACTGGGGGGTATTACAGCAGTCAGGCAACCGGCAGGGAAAGCATGTGGGCAGGGAGGGTGCGTGGGGTGGGAGGAGGAAAGGGTCGGGATGGTGAGCTGGGGAGGGCTTGGGTGGCTGAAGAGGGTGAGGGGTTAGGAGGGCTGGAATGGGAACTGGGGCTAAGAAGGACATGGGGAAAGGGGTCTGATGGGGGGTAGGTGTTTTGGAGGCAGTAGCTGGGGTGGAGGTTTGGCGTTTGGGGGCAGGAGCTGGGGTGTAGGGACGGGGGCCCACCTATGCAGGAAGGGGGGCTCACCTGATTAGGAGGGTTCCGGGGCCTGCCAAATTATATTTTAACCCCTGGTTATGTTAGGTAAAACTTGTCATGATCCCTTCTTGTAATTAAAGCATCCATGACTCTAGAGTGGAAAAGCCAGCCTGGGTGTCCTAACAAAATTCCAATGCCCATAATTATTACATTCCACCTAACAAAATTCCCCCAAACAGTTTCAGATTCTTTGGTTACTGTCTTGACATACTGCTTAGAGTTGCTTTGCTTTATAATGTATTTTCAGGTTTTACATCAGAGGTTACACTATTTCAGTAGTGGGTGAAGTGATATGGTTGCATTTGTAAAGCTGTTTGGTAAGAAAAGTGCAATGAAAACAAAACATTCTCACAATAATTTGTAATTCATTTTGCTAACGGTTTTGTGAAACTGAATCCATGTTTTATGCAAAGCTGTACATTATGGATAAGTTTCCACTGTTTCAAAAATATTGTTTGTTTAGGTGTAATAGTCCCTTGACACTTGGCATTTACAATTGCATTATTACAAAAAACTCCTTTTATACAACTGTCAGAAAGTGAGAGCTGCTTGGCTTATCCATGACTTAGTTAGCACAAATACATTTAGAAAGATTTGAGTGACAAGGAGGAATTTATATCTGTCATAGGCCTTTACTCCTTATTGGAATCTCTTCTGTTTGGTATCTTACTCTTTGTAATATACCTTTAATTACTAAACTCCATTCTAGTTTTTCCAAATAAAAGGCCCATTAATAAGCCTTTACTCTTGGTGAGTGTAGTACCCTACTATGCAAGTAGCCACTCTGAAGTCAATTGGGGAGGTTTCATTAACTTTACTTCCACTGATTTCAAAGGGATAAGTTGCATATTAATCTATTACTTATTGTCAGTAAATGCATCAAAAGCTGGCTGCATAGGACAACTCAAGGGAGCCAAAGAGACCTTTCAGCACTGAAAGAAAGGGACAGAAGGAACAGAATCAGGGCCAAAGTAATGATAAATGGATTGATTGGTTGATCGTCCTTACACTGAGTAGCACCACACTATACCAATAATGCTATTGATGTCCAGACTCACAAGGCACAACAGACGTCTGAACTCAGTATAGATGCTGATGGGGGATACGCAAGCTACATAACTTAGCTTAAACAATGAGAGTCCTGTGGCACCTTAAAGACTAACAGATTTCTTTGGGCACAAGTTTTCATGGTGTGCAACCTACTTTGTCAGATGCATGAAGTGGAAACTACTGTTGAGAGGTATATATACAAATGCCAGGATGGAGGAGGGCAAGTGATAGCAAAGTCAATACAGTTAGAGCAGATGAGGCCCATTCACACCAGTTGATTAGAGGGAGAGAATGTGTGAATTGGGACAATTACTTTTTTGTAATGTGCTAACCATTCCAAGTTCCTATTTGGATCCAATCTGATTGTGTCAAGTTTGCAGATCAGCTCCAGAGCTCCAGTGCTGCAGTTTCATGCTGAAGTCTATCTTTGAAGGTTTTTTGTTTTTTTTTTTTGGTTGAAGAATGGCAGCTGTCAAGTCTGCTACTGCATGTCCAGGGAGATTGAAGTGTTCTCTTACAGATTTATGAATGTTGCCATTTTTGATGTCCTATTTGTGTCCATTTATCCTTTTGTGTAAGGACAATGCAGTTTGGCCAATGCACGTGGCTGGCACATGATGGCATATACCACATTAGTGGATGTGCAGGTGAATGAGCCCCTGATGGTGTGGCTGATGTGGCTGAGACCTGTGATGGCATCACTGGAGTCAATGTGTGGGCAGAGTTGGCAACGGGTTTTCTTGCAGAGATAGGCTCCTGGTTTAGTAGTGTTCTTGTTGTATGGTGTTTGCTTGTTGGTGAGTATTTGCTTTAGGATAGGGAGCTCGCTGTAAGCAAGGATTGGCCTACCTCCCAAGGCTTGAGAAAATGTGTGACCATCTTCTAGGCATTTAGGTATGCAGTGCAGTGACTTGGTTTTCAGTATAGGGTGGTGTTAATACGTCCATCCCTTATTAGTACAGTAGTGACTACCCCTCTGGAAATTTTCATAATGTAGCCTGTTATGTTGCTGTACCACAGTGTCTCCACTGTCCTGCGCTGATGGGAGAGACCTTCTGGTCAACATAGCCTTGCTCTTTCCATGTAGAGGCAGGGAGGAGGGATTTAATGCATTGACCAGAGAGCACTTCTGGGATTGATTGAGCAGGTGTCCCCGGCCTGCTCAGATTGATCCTGCTGCAGCAGTGTGTGCAGCCCTGGCAGTGAAGAGGTTCCCTCTGATGGTTACAATTTTAACAAATTGATTTCAATCAAAAAACCCAGCCCCTTTGAACTTTGAGGGAGATGAGAGACTCCACATTTAGATCTGGATTTCATAGTTAGCTTCTCTCTTTATGAGAGGTTGAACAAAAACCCAGGACCCAAAACAGCCATGATGAAGGCTGAGGAATTCAATGGACAGAATGGATCCTCACTAGAATTCTTAATTCTAATACGGATGTGTCATTGTAAAAATACATTCAGGCTTTACTCGTTGTATGCTACACACTCCTTTGTCTCCAGAACAAATTATATGTAATCCATGAGAGGTATATTTTTTATTCCCTTTGGTTTCATAAATCAGGGCTTGAAAACTAGGAGACTGACTGGAATATCATGTATATTATAATATGAACCCTCTTAGTCCAACATGAACACACTTTTAGGGCTCATCACCACAGCATCTGAGTACTTCACAAGAATTATGAATTTGTTTCACATAATCTCTGAAATTGGGAAGCATTATTGTCCCCATTGTATCAATGAATACAATTGAAGTCTGCTGATTAAGTCTATGTTTATATTGCTTGGAGGGGTTGCTTTTGGTTTTTTTGGACTGGTATGATTCCTAGAGTAAGTCACACTAGTACAAGCCTCATTATATATTGGGTAGCATGTCTGTATTTAACTGTGGTGATGTGAATGTCCCTAAAGTAGACACGCCTCACATGACAAAAGCTCAATGCTTTTTTT
>ML682059.1:60776-98844 GCA_007922195.1 Podocnemis expansa
TCGTGGGGTCCCTTCCAACCCTATGATTCTATGATTCTATGACTTGCTCCAGGTTTTACAGGAAGTCAGGCAGAACCAGGAATGAATTCAGATCACCTGAATTCCAGGTCAGAGTCTTAACCTCAGTAGATCCCTTCCTCCCTTTCTTGGCATGATGGCTACACACTGCATTTCACTATGCCTAGGGTCAGTTAAACTTTCAATTGATATGCTTTTACTTTATCACCCTCTGGAAAGACCTTTGAAAACTGTTTGATAATTTTTTTAACCTCATTAAACTACACATAGCAAAGAACAAAACCCACCTATGCTCTTATTAGTTTGCAGTTTCCAGTACATAAGCCATGTTTGCAATTTATAAATTCTTGCATATCCTTATCCAGTAGCTAGAGTCTTCTAGGAAGAAAGAGCTTAATACCATAGCATCATGAAAATCAGAATAGGGCAATAAGCAGCTTGATGGGTACTACAATGACAATGGACTTTGCTCAGAGCATTAGCATCTTGGCCTTAAACTAAGCCATGGAAGTCACCTCTTGGCTTACAGCTCCTTCAGTTAAAGAGCTCATCTGATCAAAGTTCAATTTTCTGCATATTAATGTGCTGGGTCTTCATTACTTTGGAACTGTTGGGGTTTAGGATTACACATGTTTGAGGGAAGGATCTATTAAAAATTACTGAGAATTCCAATTTAAAAACTGTGTACCTCTGGTTAACCAAAGGGTAAAACAGAGAGAACCTGCTCAGATTTTACTTCCTTTGGAGGGGGTGAATGTTGCTGTCTGTTTCTGCCTAACATATCTCAGGCTTTTCTTTGGCCAATCATATTTTGCAACAAGGACTGGATCATTGAAACAGATGGATCCTAATTTGCTGAGGCAATACATTGTTCTACAGGATGTAATACAGCATATGCAAGGAAAAGACATTTGCTAACACTTAAGACATCATCATCCTCAGTCCATTTAGGACAGGAGTTATCTCACATGGCAGTGTGCAGTAACTGCTGGCAAAATGACTATTACTAGGAATTACTCTACACAATAACTAAAGTAACCTCATTGGAAAAAATAATTCCATTTTATTAACAGCAAAGAAAACAACACATAGGTTTGTGCTACCTGGCAGGCCCTAACAATGTACTTATTATACAAATCTGGTGGCAACACTACAGTGTTGATATGTTGTTCAGTGCAGATCTCACATTGCCCTAAGTTTCCCTTTTTATCTCTTTCACACAGACTACGTTTGTTAGGATTTACCAATTCTTCCTTTTCTAGATCTTTTTGAGATAAACATTTAGATTTTGTTAGCATTTTATTATGGCAATAGTCTCTGTCAGTACAGTTATAAGGTGTCCCTTAAAATGTGCTGTAGATGTGCAAACAAAAGTTTTGTGTTTTACTGTACAAATATTTCAGACAAGGCTTCACTTTGCCCTTTCTTGTGTAAAAGTATTGGTACACAAATGCACACACATAGCAATAGACCACAAAGAAGAGAACAAATAAGCAGCATTGTTCATCACCAGGCATGTTAGCCAGTGTTATATGTAAATATTTTCCCAGACCTTTGATTCACTAGTCAAATCAACCAGATATGTTTCCTCCTATGCTAGTTCTGTTGAGCACCAAACTTTGATCAGCGATTGATGCTGGGTCACATGCTAGGAGAAGGTGGAAATATAGCAGTGTCTGTCATAGCCTCCATGAGGAAGAGAAGGGAGGTACTGTCAAATTTAAAAATGATCAAAGGTAAAAGAGAAACATTTTGATTATATCGTTATTAACTTCTGCCACAGACTGTGAAATTCATTGAGACTATAACAATTTTCCAGGATGGGACACTTGCCTTCACATCTAGAGAGCAAAGGCAATTTGCTCAGAACTGTTTAGTGACTGAAATATTAATCAACAGATCATCCCTCACTTTATTATATATTTTCTGTCAATTCCTGAGATGCATGTTGAGGACAAGGAAGGGAAACAGGACATAGAATGCAGCTGCACACTACACCACAAAGGCTGCCAGCCAGCTCACAAAAGCTTTTTGTCTTCAAGAGCTGTCTGAAGGTGGCAGATGCTCACGGCCCAATAGACTACTGTAATAATGCAGTTCGCATTCTGGAATGATATTCTGGGTTATAAACAAGCAACCAGAAACTTCCTAATAAAGATGGTATGAACAGTCAGATTATTGGTCCAAATCCTCAGCTGATGTAAATTGGTATAATTTTACTGATGTCCATGCAGCTTTGCTGATTTACATCAGAGGAGGACTTGCTCTTTCTGTTGGGATTAATTCATTATTGTTTTGTCATGGAGAAACAGACTACAGAATGGATTTACAGCCTGTATGTTTCCAAATACCATGCGCTTTGTGAGAACACTAGTAAAATTACACAATTTTGCTGCACATAGGACAATGAAAACTCATTCAATATTACAAAACCATAATAAGCTAGGGTGGACACAAAAGCAAGAAAATAGGAGACATCATATGAGTAGAGTGTGGAGGAAAGAAATTTCTTTTCTAACTATGTGGATTGTGCATGTGATGTTGATTGTGAGCATGATGTTAATTTGTTTGTGTTAGGAGTTGCTTACGAATCACTAGAACTGTGATGAACGTTAGAAAATGTTCTGTATAGATACATTATCAGGTTTCCTGTTACTACGTTTGTATGACCAGAAATAGTGGACTAGCCCTTTGTCCCCCCCAATGGTACAGAGGAACTGAACACTGCTGTAACAGGCTATCAGTGAGTCCCCGTGTATGGGGAATCCTCAGGTGGCAAAGAATCAGTGCAATGGCTCTTCTCCACTTCTCTCATGGCTCCCAGAATATGGAGTGTACCAAGAGCATAATGGGGAAAGGGAATATTACTGATGCCTGGATACACACTGAGACTCACCCACTTCTGTGAAGGCAGCTTGCCAGGTGTAACTCTGAGCAACCCTGAGGCTACTCTTTGTTGTGCTAAAGCCCAGACGTTTTTTGTTTTTGTTTTTAAAAAGAGTTCATGTATTCAGTGGCTAGCACATCTGCTTTACATGCAGAAGGCCCTGGGTTCAAACGCCAGGGGGTTAGACCAGATGACCTCATGAGGTCCCTTCCAACCCTATGATTCTATTCTATTCTTCCTACTTAGCTCCCACTTGACATCATTGTAATGTTATCTGTATCACAATATTATCTATAGAAGGTGATGGTGACATCTTCAACAAAGGTTTGGTGGGGATGTCACATGGGAATTAGGTAGAAGGAATATATAACTCCCAATAAAGACACCTTTTTTCCCTGCAAATGGCTTCAAGGATAAAGACCAAAGGAAGTAAATTACACAAAATACAATTGTGATATTCTGTGTCTGAAAGTATGCATTAACACCATGTAATTATAATGTGTTCTGTACAAGGTATGCCTGGTTTTGTGAAAGATAAGATTATATAGGCCTGGGGTAGGGAGCTAGCTGGAGTTTATTGTTGGTTTGCGAATGGCTGGAGAAAGTGTTCATTGAACTAAGTTGGGTGTAGGGTGCCACCTTCTGACAGACAGGGATAACAGGGTCTAGAAGAGCCTTGTCGCTAGCCAGATTATGGTGGAGAGCTCACTCCAAGCTAAAAAGTTGCTAAGGGTACCCAACAGTTCCTCAGCTTCCACGCTGTACCCCAGGGGTTCTGTATAGCGTCACACTGGTGCAGAAGGCAGGATGAAATGCACAGCTTGTTCTGAGTGAGAAGTATACTTCCTGCACTGGTGTAACAAATTTAAATGAAATTTAACTGTGGCTGAAACCAGCTAAAGAGAAAGTTAACAGCTTTCGTTTTCCCCCACTTGTTTTTGGAAAGGGAAATAGGGGCAGAAACAGTAGGCAACTGAGTGAGAGAGTGGTAAGAGCAAAATAGGCATATTCTGACTTTGGTGTCCTTTTTTCTTTTCAGCTATCTGAAACCTTTTGGAGCTAGGAGAATTGCAGATGAAGGAAAAAGAAAAAGAAGCTGAAGCCAGCAAGGTATGGAATTAGCTCATATGCTGACTCTAGATCAGAAACAGAAGGCAGATGAAGAAAAAAAATAAGAGAAAATACAAACTAGACTTCCGTGAAAAATGGAAAGACAACTGTTCCACAACCAGTATTTGCACCTTCCCTAAAATCTCCAAACAGGAACAATTGTGTTCTCAATACAGGAGAGGAGATATTGCAGAATACATCACAACCTTTGAGACACTGTGTGTGTTAACAGCCATACTTAAACACATGGATTATAAATCAAAGCAAAACTGCAGAATTAGAATTCGTATGGAGATTTGACACTGTTGCCTTAGGGCTACATAGGGATCTCAGGTTTTTTCTTATTACAATAAGTGACTTGACCTCACCTTCCTCTATATGCTGCTCTCCACTGTCTGAATCTAAACAACTGTTTTGATTTGCTGTAACAATCTGATCTGATCCTATGACTTACACTTCCCTACATTTATTTTGTTCCCATTCTGTGAGTTCCCAGTCTTCAAAGTGTCTAATGAAGTGGGACTTTCTATCACAAAAGCTCATTTGATAAATAAATTTCTTAGTCTTTAAAAGTTCCACAGGAAACCTTGTTTGTTTTTGTGTGATTCATGAAATCCCTGATGACAAAACAAACAAGCAAACAAACAAAAGAAAACCCCAAAACATTTTGGTTACAAAGTTAATTGGTAAAACTCTGGGTATGTTCCATAGGATGCTGCTGAAGGATGCTTCAAATTATGATACATTTAAAGAGATGGTTTCAAAACAATTTAAAATCACCCCTGACCAGTTCTGGACTAAGGCAGAGGCTTTAGGAGCTGCAGCCTCAGGCTAAAGAGGGGCCTCGCCACTCTGTGATACTCCTGCCCCACTCAGGTCAGCACAGCTTCAGTGTCCTTGTGGCACTCAGGCTGGCCTTCAGGTCTCCTCTGCCAGTCTCCTGTGGGCCCTGGCATGGCAGCACAGCAGCACTTCTGCCCCTGAAGCACTGCTGCCATATGCCACCCTGCTCCACTCCCAGGCTGGTTGGTTTTGCCCCAGCAGGTCCCAGACAAACCAGCCAGTCTAGGGGCAGGGCAAGAACACAGTGGATCGTGGCCTCTGGCCCCAGGGCTCCAAGCCTCCAGCACCAGGCAGCCCCCCATACCGTGCTGAGTGCCTGCCTTCCCTGCATGGCTGTCAGGTCTGCTGGGTGGCCCCAGGGCCAGCGTACCCTGGTGTGGGGCATGAAAGTATAAAAGATCTGGATAAAATGGTTTCTTTAGCTGAGCAGTTCCCAACCTTTTCCTTTATGTGGACCGCTACATTATCATCGAAAGCTTTTGTGGACCACCACATAAGCAAGCCATTTTACACATTTTTAACATATCCTATGGCTGATGGGAGTCAAACTTATATATCAAGGGGTATTAAAAACATAGCTGTTTCTAATAATTTATTATGCTCACTCACCAACATATAGGACTCATCACAGTATTTTTACCTGCGATAACTATCTTTCACCCCACCCCCACAGACCACCTGCAGGACCCTTGCAGACCATCAGTGATCCACAGACCACAGGTTGCAAACCACTGCTTTAGCCAATGCCTTTCAGGCTGTCACAGGCATCTATTGTGAGTAAATCACAAAGAGGGGTTTAAACCTGGTGGGACACAGAGCTTCTGTTTTAGCCCTGGGAAGAAAGAAGCTGCCTGGGAGGCTGGGCATTCATGTCTCCAAACCCATTCCTCTAACCACTGTCCCTGTGATCCTTTATAAACAGAGGAACCCAGAAGGCTCTGTCAATGTAACTCCACTGCTCAACTGGAAAGTAAGAGTCCAGCGTTGGCAGCAAGTAGGCAGTCAGCAGCCAATGTGAGTTCTACTGTGGTAAGCATAAAGGTCCCGTAAGCAGTGGAGTCATATTAGATGACTTTCAGGAGACTGGCCTACATGGAACACATTGAAATGAATTATGAAGGGTACCTGGTGTGGAAGGACATAGAACACGTTGAAATGAATGATAAAGAGTGCCTGGGGTGCAAGAACACAAGGGCAATACCCAGATGCTAGCATACTACTTGCACAGTATAATGAGCATTGCTTTTCACATCCTTGTAGTTTGAATTGTGGGATAGTTCGGAGAGGCCCTTAATTGTAATCAGCTACACCTACAGAAACTCATTGATGTCAGGAGGTTCATACAGATGTCACTGAGGGCCTTAAAGACTGGTATAAATGAGGGTCTAATCTGGATGGCATATCATTTCTTACTAGTGTTGGGACATGAGAAAACTAAAACCCAGCCTGTCCTCTAGATTCCAATGAGTTTGCAAGCCCTCCAGTTAAGTTCCCCCTGCCCAAATGTATTTTTGTGAATTAAGCACAGTGACATGCTGCCAGTCACTTTTCAAACTAGAACCTCACTTTAAAGATTATTTTCTTCACCAGTATTAAGCCAACAGGTATATAAATTGCCTTCATAGTACAAATGTCAGAGACATTTAGCAAGTTTGCTGCTGGATTAGCAGTAAAGTCCACACTCAGAGAAAGGTAAAGCTTCCCATTGCTGTTGTCCAAGCTGCATAATGACTGCATACACCCAGTGCTAACTATGGCTTGTCTAGACTTGTGTTTCTACTGACAAAACTTTTTTCACTCAGGAATGTGAAAAGAACACTTCACTGAATGATAGGTTTTGTGGGCTTAAGCAGCAGTGTAGACAAGCCCTTACATGGACACTGAAGGAGAGAGAATTAAATACAGAGAAGACTTCTTGTGTTATCACCCTCTTGGAGAAAACTTAATTGCAACTAATCAGCCAGAATATATGTCTAATACATATCTAACCTAGTACGCTGTGTGCAGTGTTGTTATAACCATGTCAGTTACAACAGGTGAGAGTGACAAGGTGGGTGAGATGCTATCTTTTATTGGACCAACTTGTATTGGTGAAAGAAACACAGCTCAAAACCTTGTCTCTTTCACCAGCAGAAGTCTGTCCAGTCAAAGACATTATTTTACCTACCTGGTCTAGTACATTCTCTGCCATCCAGGATTCATTAATCCTGAAATTCAGTGCTTTTATCACTCTTACTTTCATGTTAGTGTTCAGATCTTGAATATGTGATTTGAATTGAGAAATGCCCACTTTCTAGCTCTGAGCGTGATCAATAACACCAAGGAATTTCTTGTCCAAATATGTTTGATATACTTAACACGTCAGACAGGTTTAACTAAATTGAACTTAGATGCTGTAAATTTCACAAAGAAGTCTTTGTCACAGAGAATTGTTTCACTTTACTGTAATACAGCTTGCTATCACACGTGAAACAGCATATACTTAGATACATGAATAGCTAATTTTGTAGAAGCCTCTTCCACTGCTCCTCTCATAACAGGCCAGGTCCTCAGCTGGTGTAAATTAACATAGCTCAGGATTTGGCTTAGTGTTTCTATCACATTTTTCCTGATTTTTTTCTGCATTTTAAATATGGAAGTTACACCTACTATTGCTGAAGACTATGGCAAAACTCACATTGACTTCAGTGGTACAGGATAGGACCCTTAAAGAAAGATTTCAAAAGTGCATCAATAAGTAGGGTCTTTCAAAGAGTAGCCATAAATCTATATTGCTCTTCTATAGTAAGATTATGCACTGAAGTTGCAAAGGTGAGTTGGTAAACCTCATACTGCAAAACTTTAAATGTCATCAGTGCAAAAGTATGTTTTCATCAAACGGTTCAGAGAAAGAAACTAATATGGATGAGCCCATTATTAAAACAGAACTGATTGCCCACAGAACCCAGAGCTATGCATTCTTGTACATTTCATTTGATATAAAATCTCTTGTGACAAGATTGGATAAAAAAATGAACCTATTGTGAAAAAAAATCTTAATTCTTTACTCTGTTTTCATATTAGAGTGAATCCATTTATAGAAGTCTATGCACTACTTTATTCAATAAGTATTTAGAAAGTTCTTCACCCCCCAAAATTAAAAAAACCCTGTCTTGATTTTTTTTTTTTTTGGTGAAACATGTCCTTACTTTTGCAAAAGTTTGATTCTGACAAAATCTTTACATTCAAAAAGTGGTCCATCACATCTGCTTATTACATATGCAATTTAGAACATTTAGGGTCTGAAGTGAGTAGCTCTCTACTGGCATCTCCTCATTGCCAGGTGTGGAATAGCAGTTCTTGCTCTGGTGCGGGGGCTGTGCTGTGCCACTTCTTCAGTAGCTTGCCTCATCCTGTGACTCGGGCCTCTGGCCAGGAAACTTCCACTTTTTTCTGTTTCCAGAATAGTCCATAGATACAGAACAAGCAAAATTAATGCAAATAAACTGAATTAGTAGGAGAAAGAGGAGAATACCTCCCTTTTGGGGTGTTTCATGATCAGGCCCTCCCTTCCCTAAAATGTGAACATTTTACACACAAGTGGCCAAAGGGAAAAACTGAGATGATGTTTGTTTGTTTGTTTGTTTTTTTCTGGTGGATTTGAAACACTAAAGCATTTGATTCTTCTTTAGCTTATTGTATTTACCATGTTGCAAACCTCTCTAGACAGACCGTAACCATAGTAAATGTAAGCAAATGTGATATTTATGAGCAGTACATTTGGCTGAAAAAAGTGGGTGTACCATAGAATGGCTTGTCTCATTGAAGTGTGCCATGTTAGTGAAAAGGGTGGAAACCACTGCTTTAAAAAACCAACAGGCCAACTTAAGTAAAACCCCCAAATAAGTCCATGAAGGTAGGAAATGTTTCAAACTACAATCCTATTAAGCCTGTTTCCTTATTAATCTGGCAATGTCTCTCATGTTTATCTAGTCAGCCACTCTGGAAGATTCTTCATATCCCCAGGCTGCTCTGAATTTCATCAGCCATTATGGGTGGCTTAGACTTTCAAGAGTAACTAGTGATTTGGAGATGCTTAAATTTTGGGGTGCCCACCTCATGACATCTAAAAAGAGGAATATTCACAGGATGCGTGATGTGATAAGCAACTAAGCCTCTTTAAGAAGTCTGGAGTTGGGCCCCCCCGGAATTAAAGCACACAAATATCATTAGTTACTTGAAAAATCTTGGCTGGTGTCTCTAGTAATAAATAATAATCTTCTTCTTCCACAAAAATCACTTTCTGAATTCTGCAAGCAATACGTTTTCTATGTCAGACTTATTCCATAGACAGAAGTCAATTATATCTGCGTAATAAACTAATTCATATAATACTTATCTTGAAGGAAGTACTAAGAAAATCCTTTGAGCAGATTCATTTATCACTCAGGCTTTCCCTGTGATTGAATTCATGTTTTATTAGTTTTAATAAGACAAAATTCATTTAAGCATTATAAATGCATGAGATGGATATACAGACTGACAGATGACAGCAATTTAGAGGGTACATGAATTAAAAAGTCTTTCATTTCCAGAACGCTGGTTTGAAGTAAGCTCAGGTCAGCAGTGATTAAACAGTTTCACTCTCAAATGCCTGGTTGAGTGCAAGTGTGAAATCTTGGGGCTCTTAGGTCACTTGCAGTAGATAGATTTTCCGCACAACACATTGACAAGAATAGGCTACATCCATCAACTGTCTGTGCACGGGAGGACGATGTGAGTGGGGAGCAAGTGTTATGTGGTCAATGAGTGCTTCCCCTCCATACAGATGATGAAGTGTGAGGAGTGAGTGGATGTGGGACTAAGGCAAAAGCAAGGACTGAATGGTGACTCATTCACAGTGTGGTCCCTGGTATGCTTCTGGAGCAGAACAACTACGCATGGCCCCTTATGGCAACTCTAGATCTAGCACTAAATATTTTTTGGATTAGGTCTATTCTTATTGTGGAGCTCTAATTTACTTCTACAAATACACACAAATATAATACAACAGTCTCTGAACCAAATACTGAAAGTTTGGTCGTTATCAGGGTTTGTACTGTTTGGTATAGGTCAGAGTTATAATATTAAAATGTTTGCTCTGACTCGTTTTTCAAGATGAGAGGCTCCTTTCTGTTCATCTCACAGGTCTGAAGACATGCACCCATTTTATCTACTTTTAATCCTTTACTTTCAAAGCCATGTCTGACCCCCAACATCCTTTGATGTAGTCATTCCAAAAAAAATTTGGATTCCTTATGAAACTACCAACTGGACCTCCATCTGCAAGGGCTATGATTTAGGACATGGACCTCTCCACCACAACCACCTTCCTCATATAGCTCTATGATGGCAGATAGAGGTTCATATCTGCTTATGGCAGGAAATAGGTGGAAAAGCCTGAGATTTTTACCATGTCTGCATTCATCACTCTCATCCTAATAGTTTTAATACCATGAGACCAAAAGAATGCATTTATTAAAGAGGAATTTCCCTGATTTCAGGTGATGCCAGACAACAGTAAATCTCAGGAACTCTCTTTTTACAGCCTGCCTAAGAATGGTCTGGTTATTCCGCCTCTATTTTACTCAGTGCTTCTTTTACAACAGCTTTGATTTTTAGAGGAAGGCCAGAAAAACCTCACAAGAATTTGTCTTGGGGAAAAAGAAAAACTCTATGTATGGTTAGACAGGTACAGGACGGCTTTAGATCCATAAGACAAGACCTAGCAGCAAATGGGTTCAAAACTAATGTCTGTATTGTTTTTCGCAAGAGACATCAAATTATCTTCATAGCTCTCAGTTGGCTTGTTCCTCACACCAGTTGACGGTGGAATAGCATCAGCATTTCAACCTCTCCTGCGCAAAATGAGTCTCCCAGTGATCTCTGAGCCACACGTAGCTTCAGGTTTGGCAGCATTGTCTGACGTGGCCCTGTTTGTCCTTTTTGTATCTCAGAGCTGACCAACACATCACTGTAACCAAAAGGAAGGAGTCATCACTGTGAGACAAAGTGACACGTCCTTTCAGACCCAGAACATCTTACCTTTCCAGTAAAAACTCCATGTAAGCAGGTGCACAATAAAAGGTATTTGCAGTGGTTCTGGAAAACCACTGTCCCAGGCTAGATCTTCTTGAGCACCTTCTTCTGGCACATTATCTATTCACTATTTACGTATAGACAGACATGTCTTTCGTAGAACACTTTTCTAACACCTACAGTGCTACTGCATCTGCAAATGAGAGGATAAGAACTGAGATTGAAGTCTGGTTTCCTCAATGAATAATGGAGAACATCTACCACCAATCCACAAAGAACTTAATAACTAGAATTTATAACATTTAAAAAAACCTAAGTTAATGAATGTCGAGAGTGTGAATGCTGACAGCTGCTATATAAACTTCAGGTATGAAGAAGACTTGTTCAAGGCAAAATTTCCATTGGCAAACCCCATGTGCTTCAGCTGAAAGGTTTTCTCTCCCAGGAAGCCTTTTAGTTTATGTGGGGCCAGCCCCAGTACTGCCAAGCCCTAAAATCATGAGTCAGGCCCCTCAAAACTCACAAGATTGTCTTAAAAATTAGGCAGATGTCAAGGTCTGGGCTTTTAATTTGTCTTCTGGTGTTGGAGCCTTTAGGAGATGACATATTCCAGCCTTTCTGCACCCAGGAGGGCTAGAAACTTTTAGTTTTTAAGTAAACAACAAGTGGTTCTCATGTAATTACTTGACTCTAGAAGTCATGGCTTTGTTGAAAGCACCAAAAATCACAGGAGTTAATAACACTGCAATAATTATTTTTAAAAATTAAAAAAAAAGCCTTCCTCATTTTATTAACACCCCTTAAATCATTCATACCTGGCATCTGGAAATCCCAGCAAAAGCATTGAGATTGTATAGTGGCCTGACAGTTCCTTGCACTCTAGACACACCACCACTGAAGTCTTTTGGAGAAGAGTTGAAGCTGTGAAGCCTATTGGGCCTTCCAAATATGAGCATCACCATATACCGCTGTTACAGATAGGCTTAGAAGTACTGCTTAAATGAATGCATAGACCAGCAGTTCCCAAACTGTGGGTCATACTCCCAAGTGGGGTCACTTCATCAGCAAATGGGGTTACCACACCCCCAAGTGTGCAGAGGATGCCGTTCTACAAATTTGCCTACTCCACTCGGCATGACCTCAAGCACACCATCTGCATGAAGTCATGTTGCACAGAACACGCTATTTTGCTCTGTAAAATGGTGCTTTCCACGCAGCATGACCTTGCACGCACCATATGTGTGTGAGCTCCTGCAGTCCAAAAAATGGCAGCCTTTGTGCAGTATGAACTAGCATATACAGTGTGTGTGAGGTTATACTTCAGGGAGGTCATTATTTTTAAACAGCACCTTCCATGCCATCTGCTGCAGTGGGAAATAACACACCTGAAAATAGGGCCATGCAGAGAAAATGCTGGAGAACTGCTGGCACAGGCAACTAAACTTCTGAAAAATGCTGCATTGTTAATTAAGGTACAGTTCATAGAATCATAGAATCATAGGGTTGGAAGGGACCTCATAGGTCATCTAGTCCAACCCCCTGCCAGAGGCAGGACCACTCCCACTAAACCATCCCAGTCATGGTTTTGTCCAGCCGGGCCTTAAACACCTCCAAAGATGGAGACTCCACCACCTCCCTTGGCAGCTCATTCCAAGACTTCACCACTCTCCTGGTAAAAAAGTTTCTTCTAATATCCAGCTTCGACCTCCCTAACCGCAACTTGAGACCATTGCTCCTTGTTCTGTCCTCTGTTATTACCGAGAACAGTCGAGCTCCCTCTTCCTTAGAGCATCCCTTCAAATAGTTGAAGGTTGCTATCAAATCCCCCCTCAATCTTCTCTTCTGCAGACTAAATAAGCCTAATGCTCTCAATCTTTCCTCCTAGGGCTTGTGCTCCAGCCCTTTAATCATTTTGGTTGCCCTCCTCTGAACTCTCTCTAGCATGTCCCTGTCCTTTTTATAGTGGGGAGCCCAAAACTGAACACAGTATTCTAGATGTGGCCTCACCAGTGCAGAATAGAGGGGAATGATCACATCCCTTGATCTGCTGGTAATACTTCTTTTGATGCAGCCCAGTATGCCATTGGCCTTTTTGGCAGCAAGAGCACACTGCTGACTCATATCCAGCTTCCCATCCACCATGACCCCCAGGTCCTTTTCTACACTGCTGCTACTTAGCTGAATGTTCCCCAGCCTGTAGCTGTGCATGGGGTTTTTTCGGCCCACATGCAGGATTTTACACTTGTCCCTATTGAAGCTCACAAGATTTCTATTGGCCCACTGTCCCAATTTATCTAGGTCTCCCTGAATCCTGTCCTTGCCCTCCAACATGTCTACTGGTCCCCCCAGCTTGGTGTCATCCGCAAACTTACTGAGAGTGCAGTCTATTCCATCATCCAGATCATTGATGAAAATGTTGAACAGAACCGGCCCCAGGACTGACCCCTGGGGCACCCCACTCGTGACTGGCTGCCAGCTAGACATGGAAGCATTGATTTCTACACGCTGAAACCGTTGATCTAGCCAGTTTTCTAACCACCTTACAGTCCACCTATCCAACCCATAGTTCCTTAATTTGCCAATGAGAATGCTGTGGGAAACTGTATCAAAAGCCTTGCTAAAATCAAGGTATATGACATCAACGGTTCTTCCTGCATCCAGAAAACCAGTCATCTGATCATAGAAGGAGATGAGATTGGTCAGGCATGATTTACCCTTGGTAAATCCATGCTGACTGTTCCTGATCACTTTATTTTCCTCTAAGTGTTTGAGGATGGATTCTTTGAGAATCTGCTCCATAATTTTTCCAGGGATTGAGGTGAGGCTGACTGGTCTGTAATTCCCTGGATCGTCCTTTTTCCCTTTCTTGAAAATAGGCACTACATTTGCTTTTTTCCAGTCCTCTGGCACCTCCCCTGTTCTCCATGAGTTTTGAAAGATAACGGCCAGTGGTGCTGCTATCTCATCAGCCAATTCCCTTAGCACTCTTGGATGCAGTTCATCCGGACCCATGGACTTGTGCACATCCAGCTTCTTTAAGCAGTCCCTAACCTGACCTTCCGTCACCAAGGGCCTGTCGTCTTCTCTCCCATCTGCCACACCCAAGGTAGTGGGCTGGGAGCTGACCCCGCCTGTTAAAACTGAAGCAAAAAACGCATTGAGCACCTCAGCTTTTTCCTCATCCTCTGTCACAAGGATGCCTGCCCTATTCAGCAAGGGGCCTACACCATCCCTGATCCTCTTCTTGTTATTAACATACTTGTAGAACCCCTTCTTGTTATCCTTTACATCCCTCGTTAGCCGCAACTCCATTTGTCCTTTGGCCTTTCTGATTTTATCTCTGCAGTCCCTAGCAATATCTATATATGCCTCCTTGGTCATCTGACCAAGCTTCCACTTCCTGTAAGCTTCCTTTTTATGTTTAAGCTCAGAGCAGAGTTCTCTGCTAAGCCATTCTGGCTGCCTTACATGTTTGTTCTTTCTCCTAACTGGAATGGCAACTTCCTGTGCCCTTAGCAGGGTTTCTTTAAAATATAACCAACTCTCTTGGACTCCTTTCCCCTTCAGATTAGCTTCCCAAGGGATCCTGCCCATCAGTTCCCTGAGGGAGCCAAAATCTGCTTTTTTGAAGTCCAGGGTTTTTGTTTTGCTTCTTTCCTTCCTTCCTTTAATCAGGATCCTGAACTCAACCATGTCATGGTCACTACTGCCTAGCTTGCCATTTACCTCTACGTCCCTGATCAATTCTTCCCTGTTTGTGAGCAGCAGGTCGAGCGGTGCAAGATCCCTAGTTGGTTCCTCTAGCATTTGTACTAGAAAGTTGTCCCCAACACTCTCTAAAAATCTCCTGGATTGCCCATGCACTGCTGTATTGGCCTCCCAGCAGATGTCAGGGTAATTGAAGTCCCCCATCAGCACCAGGGCCTGTGATCTAGAAGCTTCCGCTAATTGGCCATAGAACACCTCATCCACCTCCTGCTTCTGGTCTGGTGGTCTATAGCAGACACCCACCACAACATCCCCCTTGTCGCTTTCCCCTCTCAATGTAACCCACAGACTTTCTATTGGCACGCTTCCACTTCCATAATGGAGCTCTGAGCAGTCATAGAGCTCTTTTACATATAGTGCTACTCCTCCCCCTCTTCTTCCCTGCCTGTCTTTCCTGAACAGTTTATACCCATCCATGGCAGAGCTCCAGTCATGCACACTATCCCACCATGTCTCCATTATTCCTATAATATCATAGTTCCTTGTCTGCGCTAGTATTACCAATTCTTCTTGCTTATTTCCCAGGCTCCTCGCATTAGTGTACAGGCACCTAAGATACCCGGTCGATTGCCCTACTTTGTCATGTTGATTTCTAATTCTATTACATAAACCTCCTTGCATTTTTTTTGGAGTTCTCCTCCCCTACTCTCCTCACATATTGGGGCCTCAGTAGAGCACTTAAGACAATTATTTGATTCCCCCCCATGTTCCAACTACCTTCTCTTTTATTGCTGTTGATATAGTCCCAGCACCCCCCAAGTTCCATCCCTTCCCCCAGATCACCCACATTGTTACTTACCTGTGGGCTTTGGTCTCCTTCCCCCTTTGAACCTAGTTTAAAGCCCTCCTCACTAGGTCAGCCAGTCTGTGCCCAAACACGCTTTTTCTCTTCCTGGACAGGTGAAGGCCATCTCTGCCTATCAATCCTCTGTCCTGAAACAGAACTCCATGGTCAAGGAAGCCAAATCCCTCCTGACCACACCATCTTTGCAGCCAGGCATTCACCTCTAGGATGCATCTGTCTCTCCTGAGGCCTCTAGCCTTGACTGGAAGGATTGAGGAGAACACCACCTGCGCTCCAAACTCCTTCACCCTCGCTCCCAGAGCCCTGAAGTCACCTTTGATCTGCTGAGGATCACCTCTCACAATATCATTGGTACCCACATGGATAAGAAGCATGGGGTAGTAGTCTGAGAGGCGGATGATTTTAGACAATCCCTCCGTTACATCATGGATACGGGCACCTGGCAGGCAGCATACCTCTCTAGAGGCCTTGTCAGGGCGACAGATGGGTGCCTCTGTTCCTCTCAGGAGTGAGTCCCCAATCAGTACAACCCTACGTTTCCTCTTAGGTGAGGTGGTTGTGATCTGTCCGGCCTTTGGGGTGGATGGCATCTCCTCTACCTCCTTTAGTGTGTCCAGCACCGCATAACGGTTCCTCACTACAATGGATGGTGGGATGTGAGCAGGCGTGGAGCACTGTCTACTGCCAGAGGTGACCAGCTGCCAGTGTCCTTCCTCTGCCATAGGCATCCCATCCGTTTCCAGAGCTGTGGCAGTAGCCCTTGGCATTGGGGTAGGGAACTCCTCCTTGCAGGTCTCATCGTGGACACTGTTAAGGAACTTTTCAAGGGCATAGATACCCCTGAGTTCTTTTTAGGGGATGAGCAAAATAGCAAGAAAAAATTGTGTCACTGCCTGAGTCTCTCTGATTGGAATAATTTCTTTAGTACAGAGATGTTGCCTATAGGAGAAGACTTCCTAAAGCCAACAAAACTATTATATGATGTACAAATGGTCCATAGGGAGTGGCAAAATTTCTGCCTAACAGTTCTTCTTTGATTTAAATTGTGAACTGAATACAAAAGGCCATGTTACTTGTTTAGATAAATATTCTGAACCCCCCAGTCTGTTCATGCAGATGTGGGTGTATCAGGAGTGATGTTGCCCTGGGAAAAGACCCAGGACCTGGGTCAAGGCCCCACCCCCGCTCCTTTGCCACAGTCTGGAGTCGGGGACCTGGGCTCCTGCCTCTACCAACCCAGCCCTCGATCCCCAGCCAGAGCTGGGGCTGGGGCCGGGCAAAGAAGAGGCCGGCCTGGCCCTGGATACCTGGCCGGGAGAGGCAGGTATCTCTGCGGCCAGTCTGGCCCCAGATACCCGGCTGAGGACAGGGCCGGGAGAAGTAGTAGGCATGCCAGCCATCCAGGCACTGGCGCTGGGACTCAGGGCCCATGCCCCCTGTGCCAGGTGCAAGTGACGCCTCTGGGGTGGATTATATTTGGCTGAGAATAGGACAGCCTTAGATAGCCTAATCAGCTAATAGTTCATTTTCAGAAAAGATATATTAAGAACATCAGAACAGCTGTTAGGGAGTGTAGTTGATGGGTGTCCTGTCATCAGCAAAACTAGAGACTGCTTCTAAATGCTTTTTGTGTTTGTCAAGAGCACTCTTGCAAACAGAGCAGTTGTAAAACAAGATAAGGGTTCCATGTAGGAAAGAAAAAATTATCTCAGTGGTTTACAGAGATACCCAAAAGACCACTTGCAGAAATAATACACCTAAATGCTCTCAGGGATCAGGCAGCCTCTTTGTTCTGTGTTTGTGTAGGGGCTAAGACATTGCAGTGCTAATCTGTGACTATCTCCTAGGCAATACAAAAACAAAGCCAACAAACAAACAGTGAGAGGGGATTACTGCCAAAAATAAAGATGCACACAAAAGGTATGATACAGTCAAAATCTAACTACAATTTAATTGACAGTCGCTGAAGTGGACACTGTGATGTTTATGAATGTTTAATAAACAGATGAACAAACACTAAAAGAGGTAGCAGGAAAAAGAGGGACCTCAGGATTTACTTGATATAATTTCTGCAAAGTACTTGGTTATCATATGAGGTCAGACTATTTAGAAACAAAATATGTACAGATGAGTAAACAAGTGGCTCAATTTTTTTCTTTTGTTTTCCTCTTTTTAAACTACCTGAGCAATTTACTTGGTTTCAGTTTTTGGGTGCGTAACTGGAGCCACATAAAAGAAGTCTGATTTTCTTAACAAGTACTCAACAGTTTCTGAAAACCAAGTCTTGTTATTTTGCATTGGATACCCCAAGATGGAGACCCTCAAAGTCACTTAACATAGCCCATTGGCTAAGGCATCTCAGGAGGAGGGTGAAGAATGGGACCTAATTAGGCACATGGCTATCATAACAAACATTTTGCTTGCTGATTTTTTCTGTTCCACTTCCCCTTCCCTCTGCACCATAAAATAATTCCTCTTTCCTGTAATTCTCCTGCACATTATCTTGCAAATTTAAGCACACTTCTTTTGTAAGTATGATGTAGTTTGAGCCTGAAACCTGATGATTTTGTGGATGAGATTCAGCCTCAGAAGAAGTGTTGCAAGTATTACTTTCTACCTTTGGTTTCCATACTGTGCTATAAAGTACTCGTTCCTTCCCCACAATAAACACAAAGTAATTTTATTTTTAAAAAACTTCATTGCATAAAAGGTGATGATGGGGAATCAATCCTGTACCATTGCTTTGCAAATAAATATGATAAATAAATAAATATGAGATTACCAATTTCACTTTACAAAAGAGACTAATTTTCAAACCTTTTAATGCTACATACCATTGGAAATGAACACCCCGTAAGTCAGTGGACCCATTTACAAGCCAGCACATAAAATAAAGCTCAATACGGTGTCACTGTTGGAAGACAGGACTGTGGGCTAGCTGACCATGTGTCAGACCCAGGCTGGCTTTTCGTATGTTCAAAATGTTAGTCCATGTCTTTAAGTTTCTTAACATCAGAATGCTTCAACATAAATTAAATTGACAGAACAGGACTTTTCCCTCGTCCAGTGTTTCCTGAGCAGCTATCTGCTGTTCCTTGCAGGTCCTTCTCTGAACTTCTTTTTATCTATCAGTTGATCTCCAACCTGATGCAGGTCACTTGGAAGGCAGCTAAATTGTCTGAAGTGGAGGTAAGGTCAACACCTCTTCAAAGACTGACCCACTTTGTGACAAACTCATTCTAAAATAATCTCCTATATTGTTTTTAAAAATAAATGCTTTTTAAAGAAGAGCTGCTGCTTTACAGAAAAAAACTTTGGAAGTTCTGTTTCTGTGTATACAGTAAAGTCTGCTCTTCATGTTGCTCTTCGCTTATTTTCCCTCTACAACCCTGTGTTTTTGGAATTGTTGTCAGTAGGTATGAAAATAATGTTGCTATACATGTAGCCGGTCAGGTTCATTGTAGTGTAATATGTCTGAAACCAGTGACATGAGACCAGAGATTAATTTTGGCATTGCTCCAAATTGACAGGTGGCCATTGTTCATAAAACTAGGTCATCAGAAAGCCTGGAAATAGCTAAACTTCTCAAACCATCCTTAACTGTCTCCCTTATCACTTATTAAACCTCCTAATTTGCAGTGTGTGTTTGTGATGTGAAATGTAACATGTCACAGTTTGCACTATGCGTTCATGATGTGAAATATAACTTGTTACAATGTTATGTATGCTGCCATGGTAACAAAGAAACAAAAAAACATTTATCTTCCTGAGCCTGTTTTTGCACATGGTCATTTGTATCTGGCACTCATTTGGGGAAGAAACCATGAAAATCTGAAAGTTCATGTGAAGGATGCAAACTACCAAGGAAAAGCTTTAGCTGATGACAGAACTTTTGCAAAAAGTGTTGTAATTAATGGGCTATTAATTGATTAAAATAAATAAGTATTTCATAAATTCCCTTTTGATTTTCCCCTGTCATTTTTGATGGGTTACAGCCAGTATTCTTATAGCTAATGTGAGAGAATGTCAGCAGCTTGACATGAATGAAATATAGGAAAGAGCTTTTGCTTTTGTATGTGAAAGTCATTTTGAGTTAGAAATTAATAAAGCTCAATAAGATCAAAAATTGCAAAAATGGATAATGGATGTTTTAAGTGAAAAATATGAAAATGTATCAGAAGATTTTAATTGTTCCTGAAATTGGTTGTCTTGATGATATACATCACTTTTGTTTAAACTCTGAGGAGACTCTACTCAGGAAGTCCTATTTGCACCGACTGTGTGCTGTTTAAATGAAATCCATGTAACTAAAAATTATGAAATTACTACACCACCTGAGAGGAAACACCTAAGAAGAGTAGTAAAAACACCCAGCAAACCTCTGCAAATGTGCTTGTATACAGAGGAACTTAGAACTACTGAGAGAGCTCTTTTGTCTCTCAGCCATGGACGAAATCCATAGCCGACTAGCTAAAATTGATTGTGTTAAGTACACCTTGCTGAGGATAGCTGGTCAATTGGAATACAGCATACTTACTGATTTTCTACTCTTAGCTGTTCATATACTTTATAAATAAAATGGCATTAGAGTCAAAATCAGATAGAATGGTGTCAGGACCGTCTTTGGGGTGTGTGTGTGTGAGAGGGGCGACAGTCCCAGGCCCCTGCGGTTCCATGGGCCCCATGCTGACCTGCTGCATGCAGAGCCTATGTCTCTCTCCCTCCAACCCCCCACTGCCTTTGCAGGCAACCTGAAGGCAAGGGGAAGGGGAACGGAAACTTGGAGCCCAGCTTGTGGGCTGGACCACCCCACCCTGTCCACTCAGTGTTGATGGGGTTTGGGGTCCCCAACAGGCCAATTAGCCCTGGGCCCCAGCCCTCCCGTAAGAAAGCCCTGGTTACTGGGCACTGAAGATATCCTGGTGTGAGGCAACACCAGAAAGGAACATGATTATGGGATTAAAAGTTCTGTCTGTCATTAGAGGAGGTTTTAAAATTAAATAAATGAAAACCCAGGAACATATTTAAACAACAAAATATAAATAAAGATTAACACAGAGGCTAATAATGTCAGTACCTCCAAGTAGACAGGAATCTACTTGAAATGTGCATGCACGTTTTAAAATCAATATCAAATATATACAGATGATTTACAAGGGTGACATAGTGTACTGCAGAAAGAGTGGAAAATACAGCTGTGCTGCAACAAGGGAGAGGGTAGAAGATACATTTTCAAAATACATATTATGGCACAATTTAAAGAGTCTCAAACAGTGACTGAAGGCACCCTTGTAAAATATGTCAGTGTCATTTTGAGGAGCTCATTAAAACTCATAGGCTTCTTTTCCTGCCCCCTCATCCCACAGAGATTATTGGTACTTGGTGAGAAAGCACAAGAGCAAAGATTTAAATCAGAAAGGGAAGGGATGATCAATGAATCATTTCCCCTCCATCACTTTGCATATTATATAATCTGTTTGGACCTCCTTAGACTATAGACCCTTTGGGCATCACTACTTTTTTTTTTCTAGTTGTAAAGTGCCTAGCACAACAAGTTCATGGTCCATGGCTGGAATTGTTAGGTGCAACTGCAAATACATACAATAATATGCATCCATACAATAATAAATGTCCATTCATTATAAATTCCTAAAGTTGGCACTGCAGTAAAATAATACATGGCATCTTGGTTGCATGCAGATGCTTAAAATACTCAGAAATCTTAATGCTCCCTGTTTAACAGATCTGGTATGTTTTTTGCCCATAAACTTTAGATACCATGAAGAAGTCAATTATATTGAGAGATCTCACTGCCCTTTGTTTGAAAAACAAAGCAATGTGCTTTTTAGAAGAGCTCTTCACTAGTATTTATTGCAAAGCCTGTTGTTTTTTTCTAAGTAGAGCAGTCACCTGAGCTATTGCTACATTTAATTGTTCCTTAGTCATATTTTAATATTCCATCTCAGGACTGGAGCCTGTCATTAACTGTGGCTGCTGTCACAAATTGTCATGGGCTATGTCTACAATTGTTAGTTCGAATTAACTTAATTTGAACAAATTAATTCAAACTAATAATGATTAGTTCAAATTAAGTTAATTTGAATGAACATGGCCACACTAGAAACCCTAATTTAACTAGCAAGTTCATGCACAGGATTTGCTCATTTGAATTAGGTAGGAGGAGCTATTGAATAGGGAAAATCAAGCTGTGGCTAATTTGAACTAACATCACTTCGAAGTTAAACTAGGTTTTATAACTTCAAAGTTAGCTTTCACCAGTTTGAACTAAGGCATTCCTTAGTTTGAATTAATGAAAGCCAGTTTGCCATGCATTTATTTTATTCAAATTGATCCTCATTAATTCGAATTAAATTGTAAGTGTAGACATACCCATTGAGTCCAGGATGCTTATTCTAGTGTCATTTAAAGATAACCACTCTTTGGACATCAGCTATGATCACAGTCACTTCCAGACACAAAAGTTATCCTTAACAATCTTTCCAGCCTTTTACAAACAAAGCCGATCAGTCACAACACATGATCTGTCAACTATTATTCAGTGGAGTGATAAAACTTTCTAAACTAAACAAACTCTCTCAAAAAACCATCCTCTTTCAGTTTTTCCTTTACCGGGGTGCGGGGGGGGGGAGAGATAACTTGGAAGGAAAAGCTATAGAGACACAAGCTCTCCCACTGAGTTCAGTAAGAGCTGAGAGAATTCAGGACCCTAACAGGAGGCATTGAGCCCCTAGCATCCTTAAATCAAGTAACCAAAAACTGCTGTAGAAATTCATTTCTGTGCAGGAAACACAGTAAGAGTCTTCTCTACTTCATCCCTATTTTGAGAAATCCAGCTTTCATATATTTATGAAGAAATGGATTGGTCCAGAAGAGTGAATACAGGTGATTTGAGCTAGGAATACCTGAGTTGTAGTCCTAGCATAACCCACCAGTGTGCTATAGCTCTAAAAGATGAGCCTGTAACAAGCCTAGCTGCACAACCTTAGCTCTTCGTTTGAGGTGTGGCAACTCTTGCTTTCAGCTCTGGAGGTTCTCCCGTTCAGTCCTGGTTTTGTCAACAAAATGGCAGCTGTCGCATAAATTCTGGGACTGAAAAGTTGTGTGCAGTCTTAAACACGTCACTTATTTCTGAGCCTCATTTTCTCTCCCATTTGTAAAAACAGGAATTATAAATAATACTGATATACTTACCTCATATGGGCTATGTCTACACTAGGAAAAGTTAGCTTGAATTTGTTAATTTGAACTAAAGAGTTCAAATATAGTTCGAACTAAATTCAAACTTATTAGTTCAAATTAACAAAGTGGACTAATTTGACTTAACGTTAATGAAAACCTAGAATAGACAGGTCCTAAGTTAGCTGGAATTAAGCCTCCTTAATTCAAACTAACTTGCAAGTGTAGACATACCCATGGAGCTGTGGGAACTGGGTAATTAATACTGTAAGAGTGCTTTAGGCTTCTTACTCGAACAAGTATTTACATGACAGGGATCTAAGCATCACTAATGATACTAACCTCCCTTGTAAAGCACTATGAAATCTACTGATGAAGATTATTAGCTAAGAGGTAAGCATAACTTCTGAAGCCAAAATTTTAGCTGACACATAAGAATAAGAAGTAAAGGCATGGGGGTAAGTCAGAAAGATGTAATTCTAATACATACATTTCAAGCACATTTAAATAGCACAAGCTGTAGGCACTTACATAGTTTAAAAATATATGACTAGTTGTCAAAAAATATCAAATGATAGAGAGGGATGTCTCTAAGAAAGGCTTTGACCCTTAAAAGAAAGAAAGAAATTCTTCCACAATACCCACTCCAGAATATCACTTAGTTCCTTTGCTCAGAGCTGTTACAAACTTTAAACACCTGACACAACCAAACTCAAAGAATATTTTTCAGGCAAACCTCTCTCAGGTGTCTCCCCAGCTGCAGAAGCTAGCTCCACTTCAGCACAAACCCAAGGAGATTAAGTAAGTTAAATCATTTATTTATTTATTTATTTATGTCAGAATATTGATGATATCACAATAGTATTTTTGGAGACCTTGATCCATCGCTAACTTTGTGTGCTCAGTAGCCATCCTTCCAGATATATGCCAGACACCATTTACCCATCTACAGCTTGGACATCCCCCACTAGGATGACTCAGCACCATTCCTTCCATGATAACTTTCTTGAGGTTATTTCCGTTTCTGCTCCTGACATGACTGAAGTATGTAAGTGTGGATTTCTGACAGAAAGGTCTGCTTCTCTTCAACAAAACAACCTCAAGCCCTCCTCCAAATCCAGTCAGCTCCCTCCCCATCAGCTCCTGTGACCAAGAAAAGTCAGGGCAGACACTCAAATCCTGGTGTTTCCCCTGAATATTATCAAATCTGGGTTCTGACAAATGAAGCCAGCAATAAATTCCAAAGCTCAGACACCTTCACCAGGAGCACCTTGCTGCCATCCCTTTCCTGACAGAAAAATAGAGACAAACTCCCAGGTATTCAAGACCTAAACCTGAAAATCAATGTAGCATACACACTTCTGGCACAATTTTTGGAAGGCAGCTGCAAAAGAAAGGTCATGTCGGTAGCCTCCTAGACCTTAGACCATTATCTGGTATATAGTTTTTTGGCTGCTGGAGAAAGGGCTAAAGACTGCTTGAGAACGCTGGTGGGACCTGTCATTTATACGACTCCTGTCAGACCTCTTATTGATGCAGTAAGTGTGTCCTTCAGTCTGATGCTATGTTAACTCACTTCTCTCAGGCAAGTCTGGAGTTTTTTTGCTCACAGACTTTCAGTTAAAATTAGAGTGATGAAAGCTGGTGATTTAAGTTAGTGTAAAATTATTGTTAGCAGTTCAGAAAACAAACCTTTGGAGACAAGGTCTACTTCTACTCATGGTCAACACTTAGCCAATGTTGGTCAGTTACGATATGGCGTACAGTACTGCATGTGAAACAGCAATTAGTGTAAATCCACATGAATGTGGGTTGTACTAAAAGAATGGATGTGATGGGAATTATTTTTAAGGAAAGGCTAGCAGCAACAGCTGCAGTTGTTAGAGTGTACGTAATGTGTAGGTCAAGTCCCCACTGAGCTTGTGCTTGACCCTCATCAAGAATGAACAATTGCTCAGAAAACCTGAACTCCAAGGTCGGTGATTTCAGTGATTAGGTTTTATAAAAGAACATATACTAGGTTTCCTTGTAGTTGTTAGCATTAGGACAGATGGGTAGTAGAGAGGTACTCTGATGCTGGTACAAGAGTACTATGACTGTTGGCATATACTGTAATACTGAAGGATTAGTGAAAATGTCAAATATGATTGTTCAAAGGATTGAGCTTGCAGCTGTTCTCACCTTCTATTAAGCAGACATTGACCAGGAAGAAAACTGTGAAAACTGCCCAAGGGATCATTTTCTTAATTGTTCAAATGAAAGAATGGCAAACAAATTTAGTACAAGTGGCAAGTTACAGGAAGGTATGGGTGATCTGAGTGTAACTTACTGACCACTTTGCAAAATGTAGTCACTTTTGGGTAAACACTGGGAAATGAGAAGGTGTTATTGACAAATACTCCTTGAAGGAGCTAGCATTAACTCCCAGAGTAGAGTATCTTCCAGTAATTCCATTATGTTGCCTATACATCAGGCTCATGCTGCATCCATCTGATCAGAGCCTTACATCTGTTTGTGGTAGTCCATAACCTTACCAAAAAGGTCCTTCATCTGGATGAATGTCCTTTCGTGAGTTGTGCAGCAAAGCTAAAGTGACAAAATACATCCTGTAGCAACAGAACTCCTGTGGCTCAGATCTGTTCATGTATTTTTCAGCTTTTCTTGTGCCTGAGTCATGGTGGCCAGTCTAGGGCAAAGAGGCCATTTTATGTTGCACAGTACCATGCCTATCATTTTTATTCTAGTATAGACATGGCACTGGAACAAAGATCCTTGAGCTCCTGTTCCTGCTGAAATTCTGTCTGCTTTCCTGTTGGACCCTATGACCATCACATATAACCCCACAAATTGTGACAGATTCACTCAGCAACATTGGTGCTGAATTCTTCCACTTCCAAATCAAACACATATCTCATATTAGTTAATTTCATGACAGATGACTGGTTCACAATCATGCTTACTTCTTCTCCTGTCCTGTTTCATCTCCACAATGATTGTATTGTGCTTTGGTTGTTTTCTAAAAACACTCTGCTATCTCTTTAAAGAAGTTGCAGCTGACACATGGCAATAAAGGGTCTAATACTGAAAAATGTTGAGCTCCTGTGAGTTGCCAAGCATCTTCAATGTCCCAGTGAAAGCAGCAGGAGTTGAGAAGGGATTCAGAGATTTGCTGAATCTGGCCTAAAGGCTATTCTTTAATGTATACTCAGTGAATAGCATCAAGAGTCAGAGTTTAAGGTGAGAAGGAACTGTTAGATAATCTAGTATGACATCCTGTGTATCACAGGATACTAAACACCCAGATACTCCCATATCAAGCCATGAACCTGAATTAGGCCAATTCATTGCAGCCCTCAGGAGACTACATTACTGTGTGTCGCAAACAAGCTGTATGAATGCTCCAGGCCCCTGAATTGGCAGGGAACTAATAATGTAATAAAAGAGAATGCATCTGTCCCTAGGTACAGACTTTTTTTCACAGTCTATACTCATTAACTAGTGAGTGAAGCTTTCACAATATCAGTAGGAGTTCATGGTCTATCACAACGGAGCCCTTATCTCAGCTGGGGAATCTGGGTATTATTATAACTGTGCTAATAATAATCATCATCTCTGGTCATATGACTAAATAATTCACTTACAATCAACATTATTCTATGGCCTTTCTACCACAATTTGATATTTCTATCTAGTTTAGCTAGAGATTTTAGTTTATTGCCACATATTCAGCTTCATTTGTGGTGCTTTATTTTACCCTTTACTATTTAAAGTGCCACACAACTCCTTGCTGTTTTTTTACTGGACTAGACTAACACGGCTATCCTTTTTGAAATTGATTTAACACTAAAATGCTAATGCTTTCCTATAAATAATTAATCAACTGTATATATTTAAAAGCTGTAGTGTACAATTATAGCATATAACCATTGTGTTGCCTCACTTTTGGCAACTGTAACTGGTAATTGCTGGCCATACCTGTACAAGTAAATTACTTAAACAAGGGATTGGAGAAGACTAGAACTTGTTATTTGAAATAGTGCTCCCTCAGAATTGTAAGTGGTGGGGTAAAATGAAACCTGTTTCAGTGCCACCACTGGCTTTGCTTTTTAAAAATATGGGTAAGATTTTGGAAAAGCCAAAATGCAACTGAGCGGCTTTTGTAAAACTAGAGTCTGGCATCTGTACCCCATCTCAAGTTTAAAGTAAAGGTTTCTCCTCAAAATAAATGGGAATTAGACACCTAAATACCTGTTAGGATCTAGACCCATTTCCCTACCTTTTGTTTCTCTTTCCAATTGTTTACTGCAGCGGCAAATTAAATAAATAAATAAATAGAAAACTTAAATAGTAAAAAAGAAAAATCTGAAAGATTCAGAACCACATTGTATAAATTGTATTACTCCAGGCTTGTGGTAGATTTAATACAAGCTACCTTACTGGAAGAGTTCAATGAAACAAAATATAAATCTATACCATGCTCTAGTGACCAATATTTACATACAACTTCATTAATATCCTGTTCCAGCTTTAGCAGAAGGCATAAAAGCCCAAGGTCAGAATTACATTTTACATCAGTGTAAATCTAGGGTAACTGGAACCAGTGGAGTTACAGTGGTTTTAAATCAGTGGAAGAGAACCAGGCCCAGAGAATCACAGAAGCTAGACACGGAAAAGATCTGAAAGGCACTGAGTTCATTTTCTTGAAAATACAAAATTGTTCACCACAGTATGTTTTTTAGAGTTCCAGTTTCACTTCAGATGTCCCAAACAATGGGGTTTAAACCACATGGGAGGATGTTCCTTTGACAGATTTTTCTTACAGACTAACAGATCACTCCTCCTCTTCTCCTCGGGATACTATTATACTAATAGTCCCCTCTGAGTCATAGCTTACCCAACTGGTAAGGTTAACTTCTAAAATCTTTCCTGCAGAATCAAACCTTACAGCCCTCAAATAATTTCTGATGTTTCTGTGAACTTCTTCCAGTTTGTAAAGGGCTTTGACACTGAGACGTGCAGAAGCAAAGAGATAGATAGACCAATATCTATCTATCTATCTATCTGACTTGCACCCTGTACAATGTGAGGCTGCATGAGGCTTAAGTCAGTGCAGAATTTTGCCTGGTCTTAGAATACATGAATTACTGTCAGTCTTGGCTTTTTGTCCTATAAAGCTGAAATATTCCAAGAGATGATGAAGAAAATGTGACAACATAAAGAAAGAACTTCTGCTTCTAAGGGAGGTATTCATTGAACTGAAAATGTCCAACCTTAAGTTGTCTGACTTCAAACTAGGCTTTTGATTGTGGGGATGAGGATCACATCTTTTAATGATTTTTATACCACTCATTAATTGAGCCTTAATGTAAAATGTTAATCAATGATTAACAGCTGTTCACGGAAGCTGTGGGTATAGTGAATTTTATAGATTTGTTACTGAAAGATGTTATTATAGATAAACCATAGATATAGGCAACCTGTTGACTTGCTGGATTGTGTAACAGCTGATCAATCAGTCAATTATTACACTCATAAATTATGTATAAAAAATTTAAAATAAAGTTTTACTAATATTCATATTCCTTCTTTGTGTTGATTTTTTAAAAAATATATTGATGAACAATTTTCTTTCTTTTGCTTCCTTGCCTCTTTGGACACGTTGGTATAACTTTTAAAGATCTCACCTTCAAGCAGAGGCATTGCTGCCCCAGGGAAGCACCCGGGGCACAGCCCCAGGCCCCACCCGCTCGCCCGCAGGCCGCACCCCTGGCCGCAGGCCCCGCCCCCTGGCCGGGGACAGGGCCGGAAGCCACTGCGTGCTGCTGTGGGTGGCTGGGCCCCACATCCTCAGCCAGGGATGGGGCTGGAAGCGGCCGCAGGTGGCTGGGCCCTGCATCCCCGGCTGGGGACGGGGCCAGCCCCAGATCCCTGGCTGGGGACAGGGCTGCCATGGCCGTGGGTGGCTGGGCCCCAGATCCCCGGCTGGGAATGGGGCCAGGAGTGGCCTCCACTGGCGGCTGGACCCGTATCTCTGGCTGGGGATGGGGATGGGAGAGGCGGGGACCGCCCCAGCACTGGCAGTGGGACTTGGGGCACATGCTCCATGAGGCGCCAGAAACGCCCCTGATATCCCCAATGGTACAACACTTGTGCTGTAGCCTGTCATTTTCCACACCACAAACAGTTTTTCTTGATTACAGAAGTTTTACTATCTGTAGCTGTATTACTTGGGTCCTGGTTGCACCCAGGAAACCCCATCATCTTATTATCATGCCTGTGATGGGGTGACTGCCCCACACTGGCTAGGAATGAATTAAAGGGGCCCTGTTAAGAGCAGCCAATAGGCAATTGTGGCAGGACAGCTAATCAGGACCCAAAAGCCCCATATAAAACTGAGCTTAAAAGTCACAGAGGGTTCCTGGGGGCTCAGGGAGGGAAGACTGACAGCCCAGCTGGTGGAGGGAGTTATCACCTAAGAAAGTGCAGTGGCTGAGCATTGGAGCTCTGTAGGAGCAAGGGTACTGATACAAGGGTGGAAAACAAACAAGGAGTCCTGTGGCACTTTTAAGCTGGAAAAGTTATTGGGGCTGCAGGGAAGTGGTCCAGGGAATCTGTTTAGGAGTAGGGGAAAGAGATAGTCCAGAGGTTGCTGAACATAGGGTCCCTGCTCTGGAGCCTAGAGAAGTGGGTAGGCCCTTGCCCTTCCCTGCCTCCCAAGATCATCAGTGGAGTGGCAAAAGAATAGGGGTAGTCTCTGATGGTAAAGTGGCAGAACCCAGACAGTAGAACCTCCCTTGAAAGCGAGGAATACAGACAGGTGCTCAGCCAGATGCGGGGAGATGGAGCACAGACTGTGGACAGGGTTTTTGCTTGAACTAATTCCCTACAACACCAGCAGGAGGTGCCTGTCCAGCAGAGAGGACTGCCAACCCATCACAATGCCCTTGGAGACAAGTGTGACAGCAACTGGAACATCATAAACATGTATGTCAGTTATTCATAAAAAAACCTGTATGCCTGCACATTCTCTTTGAACTGTGCTGATCCAGTAGGGGTAGGTGTAAAGAGCAGTTTAAAAAAAAGTCACCAAAGAAGCAATATAGGGTCAGATTTTTAAAGTTCTCTGTATACCCAATGATGAAGATAGATACCTAGTGGGATTTTCAAAAGCATCTTGATGTATAACTCTCATTTGTTTCAATAAAAGTTCAATATTCAGATACTTTTGAAAATCGCACTAGGTACCTATTTGTATCCTGAGGCACCTAAAGGCCTTTGAAAAACCGGTCCTTAGTTCTTATACATTTCCATCCATAGATCTCAAAGCACTTTATGCGAGATGGCTAACTATCATGTTCCCATTATGAAGGTGGAGAAACTGGATCCTGAAGTGGTGGCTCAAGATCACACAGCAGGACAGAAGCAAATCTGGGAACAGAACTCAGGTCTCATCATTCATAGTGCACTAGGCTACATTACTGTGAAGAAAACTTCAGTTAGACTTTATAATAAACTATATTAAACTAAGTATATTCACATGGGTACAATAGACTACTTAGATAATTAAAGGCAACTTTCAGGACAAGCTGAAGAATCCACATAAGGGGGAATGCATTAAATAAACCATGTCTCAGCAAGTCCCCCCTCCACCAGCAACACTTTCTGTTCTGGTGAGAAACTGCTGAATATTGTATCCCTCCCCATTGAGGATTCCGCAGAATGGCTCTCATTGTTTCTTTTGAATTCAATTTCAAACCGTATTTAATCCATCTTAATTAAATACGCCGTAAATTGGATGGTATTGCTGCTGGGATTGCCTGCTTTGTTTTGATGCTTTGTTCCCATCCTTATATACCCTTTTGTTCATTCAGAGACAGAACTTGTGCTCTAAGTGTGTGCCACAATGTTAGTATCACAATGGAGATGATGAAAATTGACCAGTTAAGGATGAGCATGATAAAAATACCACGTGAAACTGAAGAGAACGGCAGACAAAATGTTAATGTTAGTACTAAACTTTCATCCTGGCATTGGTACTTTTGCTTTCCTGAGTCTTGTGACATGATCACTAGTTATATGAACAATAAATACAGATCCATACAATGCAATTTCCTTTATCCCACATTTGAGTTCTCATTATCATACAGTTTTTATCTTATACGACTCCTTTGTTGTAGTGAAAGACATATTCATACATTACCATAAATCAATGAGAAGTCCTGTGATAGATTACCAGTACTTTAGCATTTGATTTGTAGTTTGGACAGTTTCTCTCTCTGTTCCTCAGAAGTACTGTAGTTGTGTCCAGGTCCCAATTAGATCTCATTCTCCCCAGCTTCATTGTGGTTCTTTGACTTTCTGACCTTCTATTTTAAATGCAAAGACATTGGCAGGAAGTCTGAATAACTGCTCTCTCTGCAGAGCTTTCAGGGATTAGATGTAGTCAAGAGAGCTTGAGTCCTGCGTTTCAGAGCAGTGTAAAGGTGCTCAGAGTTTAATCTCTTTTTAATTAAAAGCTGATTTGGCTTTGGCCCACTGCTCTAAAAATACAGATCTGTTTATATAAATTGGGTTGTAATGTTTTTTCTTCATGATTTCTATAGTGAGATTTATATAAGGGTGAGAACATTAATATATACATATGTATTTAACCACTGATGGACACTGACTTTATTAAGTGTGCAGGTAAATAGCTTAACAAAGGAAGAAGAATTGAATCCTAACAATCACAGAATGACAGAACAAAACAGAGAGTAGATTGGTAGTAAGGAATAAATTAGCACATCAGAAACAAATGCTTCCTTTATAGTAGAAACAGCAAACAAAGCTGTGTTTGTGATTGTTACAGATTCATTATACATTGTACCATAAAGTGCTAGAATATTGATTAATCAATAGCAGGTCTCTAAAATGACTATTTGATAGCGAAGTGTTCAGCATAGATAACAATAACAATATTAAATACTTTCATATAGAGTTTTACAAACACGATTGCCAAAGGAGATTAGGGAGTTTGAATGCCTCAGTTTTCAGTTGCTAGAGGAGATACATTAAGGGACTTTGGTATGTAAAAGAGTGGGGGGCTCAGTCTTTTCTGTAATCAGGCCTCTTTAAGATGACCCAATTTGGGCAGAGAAAATCATTCAAAAATTTTGAAAAGTCTTGTTCTACCCCTTCATAAATGACTACATATTAACTAATTCTCACAACACCCTACTAGAGAGCAGTATGCCTCATGTGTAAGAATTATTGTCCTGATTTTACAGATGGGAAAATTGAGGTGTCTCAAATCAATGGGTATGTCTACACTGTATGTTTAAGTCAACTTAAGGGTCCTTAAGTTGACTTACACAAAGGTCTGTCTACATTGCAGGGCAATAAAGTCGACTTTAGCATCAGGTAAAGTCGACTTTATTACTTCCGCTTATAAAGTCGACCTTACAGTTAAGTCGACTTTATTAAGTCGACTTAAGGCAATGTGGAGTTACTAAGATGACTTAATAAAGTCGACTTAGTGCAGTGGGACCACTAAGTCGACTTTATAAAGTCGAATTAAGCCAGGGCACCCATTTAAAGTCGACTTTATAAAGTCGACTTAATGTAGTGTAGCCTTACTAAGTCGACTTACTAAGGTCTACTTAAAGTCGACTTTAAGTAGACTTTATTAAGTCGACGTAAAAAGTTGATTTTGCTTTTATAGTGTAGACATACCCAATAGCAGTACTGCGAGTGCAAACCAGGAAGATCTGTCTTCCAGCCACAAAGTGCTGTCCATTAGACCTCAATACCTATCTCTCTAGAAAGCAACTGACACTATAATTTTCCTTGGTATGCAAGAATTGGCACAAAAAGACAAAGACGAAATGACAGAATCATTATAAACCATAACATTTATCAGCAGTATGCTTATCTCCTGTCAAATATGGTGACATCAAATTAAAAATAAACATAATTTAAGGAAGGATTAAGTTTGAACACATAAACTCTCAGATTAAACTGAAAGCTTATTGTTCATATTGCTTGCCCCTTTGTCCAATTTTTTTCAATGAAAAAGAATAGAATCCTATGTCAGATTTTCAGTGTAGTGGTTCTCATTCTGGCTCTGGTTGCAGAGGATTGTGGTTCTGATTCTGAAAAGATAGGCTATGAAAATACTGTTGTCCCTCACACTCTGCCACGGTGTCTTGTGTGTAATTTATACATACTTTAGCACAACACATGAACAAAACCATGTGTTGGATGAGCAATGTGCATCCAGCTTGGGTGTAAAGTGACTCAGTCTCAGTTCATGACAAGTAGTTGAGAAAACACTAATCTTGGAGATGATAGCTTGTACACTATCCACAAATTTATTAATTTGGCTATCTGCAGGAACTAATCATCCATTGAAGATCTCCATTTTTCTCATTCAGGTGCAATGTTGAGCAGACCCTACATGATGTGAAAAGAGTATTCAGGAGATTGTATGGACTGAGAGGCTAAATGGAGGTTTTTTTCCCCATTTATCCATGTTGTCTGTGCTTCATCTTCAACATATACATCTGGAAGTACATTTCAGACTTTTCTGAGCATATTATTGTATACATTTCAACATTCCTATACGTATGGGCCCATTTTTAATGAACTACATTAAAGATGTTTATTCACATGACCTAAATTCTCACTATCTCCCTATGAAATTGAAGTTCATTAAAACCATGTTTCTGCTTATCAAAGTCTTTGATAATAAAGAGATGCATTTGACTTTGTTCTATATAAAAAGAAAATCTGTTTGTAAATGGCCCTGTTTTGCAAAGTGCCTTGTGATCTACAGATGAAAAGTGCTATGTAAGAAGTAAGTGTTATTAAATCATGTAGTTTTATGACATTAGTGGAAGTGTAAAACACTAAACTGTAAATTTAAAAGAAAAAAAAAATCATACCACAGCATTCAACAAGGGATGTCTACAAAATAAAATAAACAGAATTAAAAAGGCCTTGGACAATTATATGTGGTATATTGCATTCAGCTTTGAACATCTAATTTCCAAAAAATATTGAGGAAGTGGTGGCAGTTCAAAACAACAGCAAAAATGATGAGATACTAGAGGGACTAAGTCTGAGGAAAGATTAAAAGAATTTCATGTTTTATGAGCAAGCAGTGACTTAGAGGGTAACCACCTAGGAACATATGAGTGGCACAAATACCAAGAAAGAAGAGGGCAGAATGAAGGGGTATAACTAGGAGTGATGTGATGATATTAAGATTAGGAAAATTGTGCAGCCCTAATTCTGGCTTAAGAAACTATTAGAAGGAACTATCCAAAAGTACAGACAAATCTTATTCTCAGGACTCAAACCCATAATTTGGTGAAACAGGTATCATCTGGCACCTATTAGCCTAGATCCTCATTTGGTGTATAGTGGTGTGGATCTGTTGAGGTGACTGAAGTTATATTGATTTATGGTATATCAGCTCAAGATTCCAGTCATAACCTTTTTTTTCATGCCCTTTTGTCTCACACCACAGAGAATCATCTTCTCTTAAATAATGAATTAAATGTTTTTATTAAGTAACATCCCCAGCACATAAGAGGGAAGACTAAAATGCAGTAAAATGCAAACCAGTTGTAATAAATATGATACACAGTGGTAATGAAGCCATTTTGTGCCTTTAGAATTACTGTGAGAAACATAAGTCTGACCTAAATAGTTCTTTATAACTGATTTTATTAATCTATAATTTCACTACTAAAATTGCTACTGTTATATAAACTCTGATTATATGGGGGGAACAACTTAATGGATCAGAAGTAATGTCAGAAACATAGCTAGAGAATTCTGAAGTTAATGGGACTTTAGCTTGCGTAAGCACCACAGGATTTGGTACTTAATTGCCACAAAAATACTTAAAATCTGCTTTTGAACAAATGAGGATGTAATTTGTAGAGAAGCCAATTGGAGTTGTATTCACTCTGAGCACTGAGTTTGGACAAGAGAGATTAAAGGTCTGATTTTCATCCTGCAACTACCAGTGTATGTAATGTATTATGGGGCATAAATATTAGGAGTTTGCAAACCAAATCAGGTTCTTTGGTACATCAAGACAGGATGGATTTTCAGATGTGCTGAGCACCTTCAGCTCCCACCAAAGTCACTGTGAGCCATGGTTACTAAACACCTCTTAATGTTTGATCTGTATGCATCTAATTTCAAATATATTTGCATTCACAATGAAAAGCAGTCACAAAAGTAGAAGTGCAATTATTGTATGAATGAATTTTCACTTGTAAAAAGAGACACAGATGGTCCCTGATCTAAGTTACACCAGTGTAAATCTGGAGCAACTCCAACTTAGTCAATGAAATAATTGTAGATTTACTGACTGAGAAAATCTTGCCATATGATTAAAACTCATATGTTTCAGCCCATTCAGTCCATCCTGCAGATGATATTGAGACAGACTACCCCAACTGCTGCCTAGGGAGTCTCCAGTAAAAAAGTGTATCCCACTCCAAATTTAACCTTAGGTATTTAATTTTAATTCCCCATGTAACAGGAATGCAAGGCCCCCCCTCGGGAACAGCCTGGAAAGATCTGCCTGACCGTAAGGGGGTGGAGCCAAGAGCTGCCTGTCAATCAGGATGGAAGCAGAGGGTTGGGACAGGAAGTATAAGAGGGGAGGCAGCCAGCTCAGTTCAGGCCAAGCCACCAAAGGAGAATGATGCATCTCGGCTCCCTCCTGACCCTGGGCTGCCCCATGGGGAAGATGGCCATCTGACAGGGGCCATCCATGGCCAGGGACTGGGAGCCAATGCCTGAGCCCTGGGCCACCCCAAGCCCGCAGGAAGAGCTGCTAGTAGGGGGGGTCTGCGAGTGGTCCTGAGTCATCTCCCACTGGGGACCCCGAGCCTCAACCCGCCTCTTGCAACTTGGAAGAGCTACCTCTGGCTGCTGAGGACTCTGCACCTCTGCCCACCTCCTGAGACCTGGAGGAGTTACTCCCCACGGAAGAACCTGGTGGACTCCTTGACCTGCCGCCGCCCGATGAGACAGAAAGGTTCCACAACCTGTCCCTGGGTGACTAACCTGAGGAGCCAGAGAACGAGGTACTGCAGGGACACGGGTCCAGGAGAGACCCAGGGGAGTGTGTGTCTCAACCCTTGGCTGTGATCCACACCTCAGGGTCAGCATGTTGCAGCCAGGACCCCACTGACCCCTGCACAAAAGCCGCAAGCCCTGCTGGGCACCTGGGCTGGGACACAGTGGAGCTATGTGATCCTACGCCTCCACTGATTCCTTCCCCTACCCTGAGTGCCCTCGCCGCTTGTGAACCCTAGCGTTGACACTGCCATCACCCAGCCCCCATATCCTAAAGACTTTGTTGGGAACTTTGCTCTGCCAATGGCCAGAAACTTGGCAGCCCTGCCCTAGGAAGGGCTGGAGGCTCTGTAAATTGCCCTACCAAGGGCTAGAGACTTGGCGGTCCCACCACACAAGGGGTGAGATACCCCGCTTGGCCAGCCCTCCCCCTCAGGAGGGTGAGAGGCTGTGTTACACCCCAAATCTCACTTTAGTGATATATTTTTCTGATTTCACTATACTAACTTGTTTAAGAGTATTCTCTTATGAAATGCTGCACATACCTTAGGGATAATGGAACAGTTCCCCCACAAGGTGCTTTTAACTCTGCTTTAACACCTTTTCTGCCAAGTCAAAACAAAAGGAAGAAAAAAAATGTTGTGAAGTTGTCTATTCAGGTTAATAGGGTGGTGAGAACTTAAAAAAAAAAAATTCACCACTGATGGACATTGAGGTTTATTAAGTGAACAGGTAAAATAACTTAATGGAAGAAGGAAAATTACTTCTACCAAAGACCTTTTGAAAATTTTGAAATAGAGTCTAAGAATTTCAAACCTAGGAGGCTAAACTTAGGCACTTATAGTCAAATAATAAGCTGGTTTTGAAAAGCACTGAGTACCCAGAAGCCTCTATTGATGTGTATTGAGAATAATTATTTGCAATTTTTTTTTCATTTGATCCAGTCCTATCAATGAGAGAATAATAGTCCTGGTGAATGTTTGTAGTTTAAATTATTTTCAGATTGATTTTTTGGAGTGGGGGTGGCCAAGGGTTGCATTGCTTTTTGACAGATCCTGGCAGATACACAAAAACTAGGGTTAAAGGCCTTGCTGCTAGTTTTTAAGCAGTCTATACTTTTCTATATGTTCACATCTATATTTGATATACAATGTATGTCATACAATTCTCTGATGTTGTTTTTCAATTTTCTTGGCACTGATAAAGTTGATTATTATGCAAAAAAGGTATTGTCAATGTATCTGTGGACCCTAGCAAAGTATAAATAGAATAATTTGAGAGGCTTCCTTTCTTTAGTTTTGAAAAATCACAGAAAATTGTTTTGGGCAAGTACTCATCTACACTGAGAACTCTGGGTAGCACAAGACCATGGGATTGTGCCCCATTATTCCTCTTGTTTAACGTGTGTATATAAATATTTGCAGAAGTTAGTGAAGGACTACTAATAACAGAACTTTCAATAGGCTGATTGCACTGATCTGTGTCTCTGTCTTGTGTAACCCAGCAAGCACAGTGACATCACAGAATCATAGGGCTGGAAGGGACCTCATGAGGTCATCCAGTTGAAACCCCACTAAATCAGCCCAGTCAGGTTTTGTCTAATCAGGCCTTAAATGTTTCCAAAGATGGAAATTCCAGTACCTCCCTAGGTAACCCATTACAATGCTTTACAACCCTCCTAGTGAGAAAGATTTTCCTAGTATCCAACCTTGATCTCCCCAGCTGCAACTTGAAACCATTGCTCCTTCTTCTGTCCTCTGTTACTAATGACAGCAGCCTAGCTCCCTACTCTTTGGAGCACCCCTTCAAACAGCTGAAGGTGGCTATCAAATCTCCCCTTCAGTCTTCTCTTAAACAGACTAAATGGCTGTATTCACACAGCACTTTTGTTTCGAAACAACCTCGTTGTTTTGAAACAAAAAAAACCATGTTCATACGACGCACAGTTGTTTCGAAACAAGGGGAAGCGCTTGTTTCGAAACAACTGTGTTGTTTTGAAACAACTTAAACCTGGTTTCTGGGTGAAACAACGTTGTTTTGCAACCGTTATTTCGAAACAATGCAGTGTGAACATGTTGTTTCGGAACACTTTGTTCCGAAACAACATCGGACCCTCAGCACCCTGGCCAGGGAACCCTTAGGCCAGGAAACCCTTAGAGCTGCCCCCCGACACTGCCAGTGGGTTGGTGGTGCCGGGCTCAGCCTGCAGCCTGGGCTGCTCCCCTGACACCGCAGGCGGGTCGGGGGCGCCGGCTCAGCCCGCAGCCCAGGCTGCACCCCAGACACCGCAGGCGGGTCGGGGG